>JAOPJO010000069.1:17095245-17106410 GCA_027123675.1 Molva macrophthalma | reverse complement strand
ACACACACACACACACACACACACACACACACACACACACACACACACACACATACACACACACACACACACACACATACACACAAACACATGCATACATGCTATAAAATGAAATTCAATGTTACGCAAACAAATTCACATAATATTTTAAATGTATGAATTTAGAATAAAACACACACACGCACAGATACACACACAGAAGCTCACAGAGGGGCCTGGCATGTATTGGTAAAACATACTCTCAATACAACAGCGGTTTGCATTTGTACCAAGGTTACTTTACGAATAGAGAATACAGTACAATATCAGTGTACAATATACAGTACAATATCTAAGCAACAGAATAAATCAGTATTCTTTCTCACTGTATTTATGATTAGTTTCAACTAGTTATTAACAAATCGATTTGACCGAGCCCCATTGTCTTTTTAACTAATATGCAAGCTATACGATTTGTAATAAAATAAAATAAAGTGCATTGAAATGTCCCAAGAGAGACCTGCTGTCCATCACTTTAATTATTGCTCACTTTGCCATTTAAGTGCAGACATTTCCTATCAAAAAAGTAAACACTCTGGGATTTATCCAGGGCACTTAACTTAAACAGCGATTTAAAAAAAAAATCTTTCAACTCTGTAGCCTCGTAAAGCAATTTGTTCTTATTTTACATTAATGCAAAAAATGGATTAGAATCCACCACCGCTGTCAAAATGAACGTCTTCCGTCCCTGAACCAATGGCCTTCGTGTATTCAGTGTAAACAGACTGGACAGACCAATCACATTGTGGAGGGGGTTGTTCTTTCCTCTACGTCACTGAACGTCGGCGCACCTATCTGCGTGTCAGACAGAAGAGGTAAGGCGAGATGGTACCCCGGAGGAGATGAAGGAGCGCTGAAAACAAAACATTATTGGATATATACATCTATATCTCGCAGAAACGCCTACAACATATACCTATATATAGATATCATTTGAAACGATGCAAAGCTTGAGACTGCTGGTTGCCTTATAGTGTGATCATTTCGTCGGTCTTGGAAAGGGTTGAAGTTTGTCGTAAGTTAAAGCGGGTGACTGCCGTCTGTCCTCATCGATATCTGGGCCTTCTCATCTAAAGCTATCGCAACCATCAACAACGAAGAAAGCCATGGTGTCTTGGATGATCTCACGAAGTGTTGTGTAAGTTGAACATCGACATACTGCTTAGTAGATGAAACTACCTTTATACACACTGGGGGATAATTCACTGTGGCCACTGGGCTTTGTTAGCATGCTAAGCTATCTCGCTCAACCCATATAACAAGTATGGTTATTTATTTTGGGCCTATGCTTTGGACACAGTAACTGTTATATACAAACATGTCGCTCCCAGGTCATCGAAGGTAGGCCTAGTAATTGGTTTAGTAGTTTAGTGATGCTTGTGGTTTGGTGCTCTTCTTTGTGCTATAATGCTCGCTAACGCTCCGAACTTGTTGAACTTGTCTCTCTGAAATTTATGACAGCGACGTGAGTCACTTGGAAAGCTGAGCAGTTACTTAATGAAACAATCCCGTGTCCATCTTTGCTTCCTTGTTTATAGAACAAAGTGTTAATAGTTGTGCATGCCTTTGCACATACATTGTGATCAGCGGTGGTCGAATAGCTTTGTGCCCCGTTGTTTTTAACGAGCTCGCCTGCTTCTATAAAGACCATCCTGAGCAGGACCGGTGGATTGAAGGCCTGTATTTTTTACCACGGGTTTCCCCTCTTATTAAGTCTTTTGACATTCCATTGAATTAATCCTTAAGTCATTTATAAGCAGTAAGTATTTTAACTTTGCTATGAGGTTACTATTGCATATGCCCAAGCACGATGGTGGTCTGGTGCAGAATGTCCTCCTGGGGGATATTTCTTTTGCATGTTACTTTTTACACATATTAAACCTAGTCTTTTTCCCTGAAAGAACATCCATACAGGATGCATCCGTTGACATAGCTAGTCCATGTCGGTGTGGAATGGAAGCCAATATATTTCTAACAATATTGCTGGTCATGATTCCTTATTTTGTAATTGTGCATCTACCCTCTTGCTATTGTATCTGCAGAGCCACTTGTTTGTTTAAGAAACATACTTCCTGCTATCCTGTCCATATCAGAACAGAAGTTGTGCGAGATTTCACAATACCCTTTGTGCAAAATCTTTTGCTAGATTTCCTACTGACCGTCAGTGTGGTTTCACGTCTCTGTGTTGGTAAAGAAGTTGCTTGTGACGACAAAGTTATAAGTATTGTGTTAGGTTCTCCAATGTGAGCTAAGCTGCTACTTGCTAAAAGTGTGAATGTCTAAAAGACTATTACATCAGAATGCCTTAAAGGTATAGTAACATTTCCACATTCAAGTATCTTAAAACAACTAGACCTATGTTATACATTTTGTTAAGTTGTGTTCTGACATCATCCAGACACAGAGAAATCCGTAGTTTTATTCAAGGTAACAGTGCTGTTCACTTGGTGGCCTGTCAAATGCATCATACCTTCTGTGCCCCATCATTTCCTGGGAAACAGTAGTAAGGTAGTAAGGTAGCCTCATTTATTAATATATTTCAATATCGACCTAGCTTACTACGATGTGCTACTATTAGGGCTACAGCAAGAACCACATCACCGTCATACCGCCATATTAGGAGGGGCACCGCGGTGCTGAGCCCATGCCGCCATATTAGGAGGGGCACCACGGTGCTGAGCCCATGCCGCCATATTAGGAGGGGCACCGCAGTGCTGAGCCCATCACCGCCATATTAGGAGGGGCACCACGGTGTTGAGCCCATACCGCCATATTAGGAGGGGCACCGCGGTGTTGAGCCCATCACCACCATATTAGGAGGGGCACTGCGGTGCTGAGCCCACCACCGCCATATTAGATGGGGCATCGCGGTGCTGAGCCCATCACCGCCATATTAGGAGGGGCACCGCGGTGCTGAGCCCACCACCGCCGTACCGCCATATTAGGAGGGGCACCGCGGTGCTGAGCTCATCACCGCCGTACCGCCAGTACACAGGTCTTTTTATTTATTATATATATTTTTAAATCTCTCCACACGCAAACGATAAAACCTTCCAAACGCCCAGGTCTCTGACGGAGCATACACGTAACATTTAGCAAGTGACAACATTTAGCACGTCATTGTTACCTTCTTGTCCTGACCAATCAAATCAATCCAGAACGCTGACCCTGAGGAGATCAGTTAACCAGTCAATTCACGCCTGATAACACTATCTGCAACTTAAACAGAATTGTAGGCTTTAAGGACAAAAGAACCAAATCCACCAGCAGAGTCCGGTCCTTGTTGGTTCTGTGCTCCGAGGCTGGTGGTAGTGATAGTACTGGCGGGGTGGCAGTGAGTCGCATTGGCTTAAAAAAACATCAGTGAAGCGAGCAAACTAATTACAACTAATCTGAAACGCATCTGAGAACAACGCATCCTTCTGTGTGGACGCTGCCTCAACACTTCAGAATGCAATGAATAGCCCAGAAAACACATTAAATGAGTAAATATGTCATTCCAATGAATGTGAATGACATGTAACATGTAAGTGGCCGTTTCGCTAGTGATCGTAACGAATCCGCGTGACTGCACATCATCGCGACATGCCATGCAGAAATAGTCTTCTTTAATGATGTTTATTTTTAACTCCTTCAGCTCAACAATTTGAACAAATTAAGGAAAAGGTAACGTAAAATGAGCGAACTAGAAGGGCACTCGGAGAGCGGATTGTAGGTAGCGAGGTTAACGAAAGTGAAACTAAATGTGGATCCGCCCCGTGGTTCTGACCCACTCTTTCCTTGGCCAATACTGCACCCTTCCACAAGGTTTCATGAACACTGGGGCAGTAGTTTTATCATAATCCTGGATACAGACAGACAAACAGACAAATATACTGCGCAGAAAACAACCTCATCTGCGCAGGTAAAAGCTAAACACAAGGGGGTTGGTTGCTGTATTACTGCAAAACGCAAGGTGGCGCTGTGCAAGCACCGGGTGAGGTCGTCTCTATACCGCTGCAGCCCTAGCTACTATAGCTAGGGGCTCCTGCCAGCCACCAAGCTAACGTGTACGGTAATGTTATAATGTTACAACGTTCAACATGCTCAGTTATTTTTTGTATGATTGTTTTGACCATCAATGACAGCGCTGTGCTAGACCACGAGTGAATCCTTAGCATTAGCTGCAGGTGGTCAACTCATCTATTGGTAAGTTAGCAGTTAACGTTGCTTGCGGCTATATGGAATGAAATGGCATAATGTGAATAAGCTTAACAAGAATAAACCTTTAATTCATCATCACCGTGGACAAGGTTTCTGCCAGAATCATGCAGAAAGATTTTCTCCGGCAATGGTGGTCATGACAACAACTCCCAAACAGACAACAGCTTCAACCCTACTTGATGATGTCATCAAACTGCGTATTTTTAGACTGAGAGATCCCTCGTGCAGAAATGATAAATAATAAAATATAATACCTTCAAGAGAACGTCATCACTGATGCCCTTGGTTATTAAAGATAACGACAATCTTAAAGGCCAAGTAACGTAAACACATTTTTAGGGCTGACTTCTAATAGTCGACTAATAATTAGGCGATCACAAGAGGCTTACAGCTGAACTACATGGGACAGGGACTCAATGGGGCACGTAGGTTTTAACCTGCTTAACAGACAACGTCTTTGCAGTGTGTGGTTGCACGCATTGCCTGTATTTTCCCCACATATAATTGGCTTCACTTGACTATCGGCTTTATAGTCAACTAGGGAAATCTTTTGCGGGGTAGCCTTCTAATTATGATGATTTACTTGACTACAACCAAAAGATTTACAGTACTGAAATAATATTCAAATACTAAACTAATGAAGGTTACTTCGATTATTTGAATATTTGGGAACAGCCCTTTATGTCTACATGTGCAACGGCAGCCAAAACGACAACAGAACGTGAGGCTTTATTTTATAATTAGTCCATTTTTCTTTATAGAGGGTTGCAGAGGCTACTGTAGGCAACATTTTAATCTGGAGAGAGAGCAGAAGACTACAATAAAGACCCACAAAGAAAGCTCCCTCCCTCCCTAAGTTTCTCTGTCATTGAGAAGTGTTGCATGCATGCACCTGTGTTGAAGCTTAGCCATATGTGATTGGCTGGCAAGATGGATTTTCCCGAAACAATCAGAATGGAGATGCCCTGATTGGCCAGAAATTATGTCGGAGCGGTCCTAAAGCAAAATTGTCTATTACCTGACGGATGTCTATGCCATATTTAACAAATTACATGCAAATAATATCTCTTAGATCATATAGGTAGTAGGGGCGTCTGCGACTACGTTTTTGCATCGTCAAATCTGATTTGTCGGGTCAGACCCATTGGATCATACACTATGTTTTTTAATATATGCGGCTCAATGATGCCAGATTACAACACTTTAAACACTTAAAAAAGAATGAATTGGCCTGTCAGGGTTTCCCAGCTGTCTATAGAGGAAGTTCAGCTCTGCTAAACTTGGTTGGTCATATAGCAGGTCATTTAGCCTCCACTAACAAACTCACTTTTCACCATAACGACAATGTTTGCATCCGTTCATGTCATCTGCATTCAATTTGGCAGAAAATATAGGCTACTATTAGCCTTATTAGCCTTATATGTTATAACATGGACTAATATAATACAGCTTTGTCAATCGTACTCAGACAGCAGCCGGTCTCTGTGGGGACGACAAACTAAAATCTTGGTCGTCTGAAATTCGACGAATTCTACGACCCATCGATTGGTCGGTGGGGATAATAAATAATAATGCGCACGTTATCTCTAGAATACCTTAATGGGCCACAGTGCAATCCACTCTACCTGGTAGCCTGAATATCACGTGAGGCTGCGATCACACCGTTTTTAAAAACGTTTTTAGACATGCATTAAAGTTTGAATATTCTCAACTTTTCAGCGCAAGGCGCGGAGTCTCACCACTCGTCAATGTCACGCTCGGCCCAGGCAGCCAATCACGTCAAAGAGGCGAGCTCTCCTACCTTAGCACGTCCTTACTGTGCGTTCACACCAAAAGCGAAGCAAATATTCTACTCACGTACGTTTGATCGCGCAAACTTCAAAACACTCGTGCAAGTGTTTTGAAGAATATTGGAGGTCTCTCTTTTGAACGACAACGTTTCTTTCCGCCAATTCATTCTCAACCACGGCCGAGATAACCACCATCGAGTCTTCACTTGTTGTGGAAGCACCAGAGACCCAACGCCGTCGTTTATGGGTTCATAATAGGCGCACACAGCTTTTGGCCGTGATATTATAGAGCTCCGGGAGCCGCAAACAGCAACATTACTTTCTCCTCCATTTTGCGGTTCAATCTGGACTTCAGGGAATGAACACTGATAGGCTGTCACGACAACACGACAACACGGCATCAAGCGAAATTCGCGGGAATGTTCAAATATTTCAGCTTGAGGGAAGTGTCCGCATGAACCAGGTCGTTTGCGCCGTGCCACTGAAGCCGTCCGTGCCGGGGGAAAATTCTCATCTATTGGTGTCTTTGCGTTGACTTTGTATGTATTGGTGCCGCGCCTTCGTTTTTGGTGTGAACGCACCTTTATGGTGTGTTGCCACAGCAACAGCCAAACCAACAGTTGGGCAAATGCAGAGGAAAGGTTGATACTGGCGGACTTCACGTTTGAGGAGCCAGCGCACCGCTCTGTTTTGCCCGAAGCGGCCGCGCTTCTAGCGACGGGCCTCGGTGTGATCCGCCCGACCGTACGGCCCCACCAAGCGCGTGGCCACGCCCAGATCTCCCTCTAGTGGCTGCCTGTGGGAGTTCACCACGTTGTCGATGGAAGTGCCTATAACCAGGAAATGAAATTCCACCACGAGTCCGTACGGTCGTCAGTACTCACTGAATGTCGATTGTCCAATCGCATGGCCGAACACGCGCTGCAAGACGCGCTCATTTGCATAAAGTTAACTTTATGCAAAAAAACTTTTCAAGAGAATGCTGCCACACCGAGGACTTCTTTCACATGGGTTCAAACAAAAACATTTGGAGCCAAGTAAATGTTCAGTTAGTTACGACTAGCAGTCGAGTTACACGTTGTGAAAACCGGGGTGTTTGACCTCCTCTCTGTCTTAGTCTATTTAACCATACGATTATTAAATCAGGAACTATGGAACCTTGAATATTATTTTTGTTCATAATTCATGTTATTTCAATTAGGGCTGCAGCTATCGATTATTTTAATCATCGAGTATTCTAATAATTATTCCATCGATTCATCGAGTAATCGTATAAGAAATACTTTTGCAATAGTTAATATACAAGGGGTATTTTATGACAATAATAACATGAATGAAGCTCAGGCTTTGACAAATTGACTGCATTTTATTTTCTGTAGTTATTTTCTTGAGTAAAACTTTACATATAGCGTAAATTAACGTACATTTTTTACTAGCCTTCATCTCCACTAGCAATCATATTGATTTACGTTAAATGCTAACGTTAACTGGATGCTTTCTGCTGAGCTGCTGAAGCGTTGACGTCGTGCTGCTGTGGTAAGCTAGTTTGGCTTTACAGTAAACACACTACAGAGTTTTCGTTCCTTATTAGGGGGAAATAATCCCATACTTTTGACACTTTGTCGTTTTCTCTGGCTTGCCTCTTCTCTTCTCGCTGTTTTCTCTCTTCCTCATTTGCAATCCGCACCATCAAATCCCGTCGTCTTCATGTCCGCAGCATAATTACTGTCACGTTGTGCGACAGTAATAATCATCCGTGTGAAACACAGTGCGCTGTATATAGTTATATGGATTAAACGAAGCTTCGATGCACAAAATTTGCATCGATTATTTATTGTAATCGAGTTACTCAAGGAATCCTTTCAGCCCTAAACACAATATACATCAGTGTGCACATGCCCTTCCCGCCCCTGAAATTAATTGATTAAGAAGAGCTTTATTCCTTTATTCCAGCGATTGCCTGACCAATGTGAATTGACATAGGGTGCTTTCCCTCCTGAGCTGTTTCCTCTGTTTGTACGGTTTGTCTTGGTGCTGTGAAGCTTAGTGGAACTCTGGTGCAGATTCTGGTCTGCTAGAAAGGCATGGGTCTCGGTCCGCTTTCAGCTGAACTACGGTTGGATTTAGTTGAGGATGTGATCCAAACAATCTACAGGAAACAAACCAAAGATCATCTCAAGGCAGTACAGCTGTCTAACTTCGTATCACATGAATCCATATGTTTTATATATGATATGCGTTCTCTTGATTCTCATTAAAACTGAATGTGCTGTGCAAAGCGTGCTCATTGGTATATCATCCAGAGAATCGTGACAACTGTAGTTTCACATCCGCGTAGCTCATGTGTCTGATAAATGTCCATCTTGGTTCTGTTTTTGTTATTGCAAGAGCAATTCAAGATAAGTTGCCTTGGTTTATTGGAGGACAGTGACACTGGTCCTGACAAAACCAACCGAACAATAGGTGTGACAGCGCCCTAAATAAGTCGTCTTGGTTGCTGTCCGATCGATTGGCGCTGAAAAAGTCAATTCATAAATCATTTGAGAAGTAGACCAAAAAGTGTTTCTGTGCAGTTCTGCATCCTGCAGAGGGAGGTGTGGACATCCCAGTGCATCACTGGGTGTGAGCTTCCCTCCATCCAGAAGTTATACGGAAATGTGCCAGTAAAGCCTTTAGGATTATGAAAGACCCAAGCCACCCCAATCAGGGACTGTCCGTATAATCCCAGATTATACCGATTTTGTGTTCTTTTTCGCAACGAGCTCTTCCATGATTGCATTCGCTGTAGGGCTGGCCCGAAAACATAATTTCAAACTTTGGATAATAGTTTGGATTTCTGAACGAATGTTCGAATATTTGGTTACAAAAAAGAGAGGAAAAAACGCAAAAAGCTAAACTACAATATCACGTAGGATTGTTTCGTTGACATCAGTGGCTCTTGGATCCACACATATGTCCAAGTCCAACTTAATGTTAATGGCAGAGCTTGAAGGTAGCCCGAAATGTTCCCAAGACACACGGCTTCCATGGTATGAGTCGGCCGTCTCCTAATGAGCAAATAGGTGGTTCGAACATTGTGCCAAGTTTTGAATAAAATTCCACGGCAGGACTATTTACCCAAAGAGAAATCACTCGATAGCTATTGTTGGTCGACCATAAAAGGATAAAAGATTGCTGCCTGTTCTATTCATGTTTATTGAAGTACCAACCTGTTATTACTAGTAAGTAGAGATTTTTAGTATCTTTTGGCCTTGTTAAACATTGAAAGAGCTGCTAAATACATTCATTATTCTAGCCCTTCTAAAACCGTTGTT
The DNA here is from genome assembly GCA_027123675.1 of Molva macrophthalma. Classification (NCBI taxonomy): domain Eukaryota; kingdom Metazoa; phylum Chordata; class Actinopteri; order Gadiformes; family Lotidae; genus Molva; species Molva macrophthalma. The sequence goes on along the minus strand of JAOPJO010000069.1, from coordinate 17,097,064 downwards.
ATCTTGTTTTGTCTTGACCGGATGTGAATACCCTGCTTAAGCAGACCGACCGGAGCTCCAGGGCTGTCTCTACAGCCCTCGGCCACCGTTTGATCTCATAGATGTTTTATATTAATTATGGTATATTATAAAAGCTTCTTTTATAGTATATTAGGCTAATAGTCGCCTGTATTTTCCGTCAAATGAAAAGTTAATTGGTTTGTAGTGTAATTCAGCTGAGGCCCTGCGCCCAGCCTGTACAGGGCTGTGGGAAGCCCTGAATGAGGGCATGGATACATAGGATCAGTGCTACGCAGTAAAACAAGGTTTGGTTCCATGGGTGGTCCAGTGTTCATCCAGGAGGCACACTCCCAGAAATCTACAAACCAATTGTTTTGAGAGTATGCTGACAAATCCCGTTTTAATCCTGCCCAAACTGACCTGGCATCAGAAGGCACACAAAGAAAAGTAACAACCACTTGCGTTTGAAATTAGATTGATTATTTTGACTTGTTTTAAGGTTGTTTATCAGATGCTATTTTGCTATTAGACGCACCTTGCTATTTATATAACAATGATGAGTCTGCATGCTAGTCGCAAGATGCTATTTCTGAGCAGGGTGTGTGAAGACAAGTCTTTCAAGCCAGTTTACATTCTAGATGGCATGTTCTCTACCAGGGATAGGGCAGATACTGGACAACCACTATACCCCTTACTACTATACTTATACTTTATTATCCTCACGTCGAATACCCCTGCTCCTTAAGCCCAGCATCCCCTTTTCACCTCACTACATCTGGTTCCCTGCATCGTGCACCCACGTTGTGTGATGCCAAGGACCTGGAGCCCAGCCTCGTTCAGGGGCCCCATGTTTTCTCAGCTGCGTGAGGTCAGTTTGGGGAGTTTGGGGGCTGAAGGGAGGGGAACAAAGAAAGAGAACGAGATGAATGGCAAGATGGGATGGGGGGGTTTCTTCAAACAATTATTTAATTGTTTCAAGAACTTGATCCCTCTTTCTGTGGCTGTGTGGTTGTCTGTGTTACAATTAAAGTGTGTGGTAAGATGGGGTTGGTGTGAAAGAGAATTAAAGTGCCAGCACAGAACCTGGGACAAGAACGATCTTATAGTAAGACTTAACGACGTGACTCGTATGTTGAACACTTTGCCCTAATACCACATCATATACTAATTATATAGTCTGATTTAGTCATTTCTAGTCTGGAAAAACTAAAGTGAATCCCTATAATTGTAACTTATATTTGATTATTATGTGAAAAAATATGGAAATTCATAGTGCGTATCTTTCCCTGCCTGAATCAGAGCCTGAGGAGAACACTGCTGCAGAGTCGCATCTTCATCAACTGATTCATTTTTAAAATTCCTACAGTGTTAGGGCAGAATAATAAGGCAGAAAGGAAAACAATGTAGCGTGGTATTGCTGCGTGGACGTCAGTGGCTTTGGACCCACCATCGGTCCGAGGCCAGCTCGCGTACGGCACTTCCATGGAGCCTTTCAGTATTTAGAAGGCCTACTTCCAATATCACACATGAAACAGGTGGTTTGAACCGTGTACAAGGTTCTGGAAAACCCTTGAACATGTTAAGGTGTCATTGCATCGTTTTTTCATTAATGTTGCGGTGGTCTCTCGTATTAATGACTGCCCTGTGAGCCAGTGCTGGTGAAGAAAATGCTCTGGTGCTCCTGCTTCAGGCTGTCCTAGTTTGGTGGAGGAGGTGGGCGGGGAGGAATGACAAGAGTTCGGCTCTTACTCATGAATATTCATGACATGCAAATGTCTCGCCTCTGATTGGCTAACAGCACTGTGACGCTCCTGTAAAG
>JAOPJO010000069.1:17064874-17074874 GCA_027123675.1 Molva macrophthalma | reverse complement strand
CACACACACACACACACACACACACACACACACACACACACACACACACACACACACACACACACACACACGCACGCTGCTGTCTAAGATAGGAGAGGTTGAAGTCATTGCAGGAAGGTGTTCTTTATGCAGTGGAATTGCCTGGAACTCTATTGGTTCCCATTTATTGTTTTGTTTTAAATTTCTGTATGCTGAACTCTTTCATGGAAAGAGAATCTCAGATATTTTATTCACACAAATATTTGTCTTCAATTACATAATGAATTACCAGCTGATCTTTTTAATTTTTTTTGCATTCTAATTAAGATCTGCTGTTGGCTAATTGAATTATTTGTATGATATTTAATTTTGTCCACAACTTCTGTTCTGAGCGTATATTATTCTGGTTGTTGTTGCTTTAGGGTTTTCTTCCAAAGAAATCAGGCAAATCCCACTCACAACTAAAACTGTTGGCGGACAGAAATAACTTTGGGAGCCAAGAACACATTTTGTTTACCATTTTTCTGAAAGAAGTTGATTGAAAACTGCTGCGTAAACACATTGAAACACAGCCATACACACGAAGAACAGCCGATTAACAGCACCTGTAGGCTTCCTTACTTTATTTATTCATCTCCTTCATCGCTTTACATTCTGGAACATCCGTTTCACCAGCAGTGGGACCATGTTACAAACAACATCACGTCCCACGTCACGTCCCACATCACGTCCCTCATTAAATCCCAGGTCACGTCCCACATCACGTCCCAGGTCACGTCCCACATCACGTCCCACATCACGTCCCACATTAAATCCCAGGTCACGTCCCACATCACGTCCCAGGTCACGTCCCACATCACGTCCCTCATTAAGTCCCAGGTCACGTCCCAGGGGGGTCCCTTTGGATTTGGAGTACTAAACAAGTCCTAATGCGCTCTTCACCGAATGTAATTTCATTTTATCATAGTAATATATCAAATTTACACAACTCATCAGTGCTCTTTAAAATGTATTTATTTTAACAGGTTAACTTAATCATATAAGAACCGTCGGCTGAGCATTAGCTCCGTGTTAATATCAGCCTCTGCTTACTGTTCTGTGTGCAACTTCAAATGTTGAACACAGTTGGAAGATGTTGGGTCTGTCATCTTTGTACGCTAACAAATTTATATTTGGTATAATATTTTTCCAACTGGCACTTCTTCATGGTTCTTGGATGGAACTTGAGTGGATGCTGTAAGATTCAAACAAAGTGGATCTGGGAATTAAGTGACTTCCTGGGAATGAAGAGCATAAACATTAGTTGATTCAGGAACATTTAAGGGAGATCAATTGATCCATGGCACACTTTTTAAATAAGATACGTTTTCAGCTTTGGGCTGTGGTGAAGGCATCACGTAGTTTCAGCCCGACGCCTCGAGTCCAAGTGAAGTCACGAGTCATTGGTGTTTAAGTCCAAGGCCAGTTTCAAGTCTTTAGATTTGGTCAAGTGGAGTCTAAAGTCATCAAATGTGTGTCTCGAGTCTGACTTTCCAAGTCATGAGACTGTAGTCCACACCTCTGGTATTTACACAGCCTTCAACACCCATGTATGAATATGTGTTGTCTTTGTCCTGTTAACATCTCTGGTTGTAAATATGAACATTTATTTTTTGTATGTATCATTGGAGACCAATGTTTTGGGATGCTTGCATAGTTTTTATCAGTATGCTTTTGATATTATGTTTCTTTTTTAAGAGCTATGTATTGTGACCACTCTCTTTGCACACAGGGCTTGCTCCTGATTCATCGCTTTTCATCTCATTCTACAATGTACTCCTTTTATAGGAGGAATCGCACGGATGTAACCCAGGGAAAGCACTAGCAACACCCTGAGCGTTTTGTTTTCATGCATGTTGCCTGTAATGTTCACATAGCAACCTTCATGCCAACAGGGAGTAGGTGATAATAACCAGGACTCCCTTGGATGGACAAAGTGCCTTGATAACCAATGCTAATCAAGTGGAGTTAAACAGACTAATGCTGAATTACATTCCTCTAATAAACACTAGCTTTAAAATCCTCCAGCAATGTTAACATTTGACATGTTTTACAAGACGCATCGTGGGTCCTGATCTCACTAGAGATGTGCAGAGAGAAAACCATGGCCTACCTGTCTTTCATGTGTCAACACTAAAAACCTATTGGGAGCAGAAATATACATGGAAAGTGTTGCCTCCTCTGTTTTAAAACGACTATACCAAAGCTCCATCTCCATGGCTCCGGCCTGCTTTATGACGTGTTGGTGCTGATGGTGCTGTATTTTTCAATGCAGTCAAAGTATATCTGAATAAAGTTTGTTTGAGAAATGAAAGTGTGTTGTCCTATTTTCTAAATCTTTTTTCTACAACTGAACTCATTTCATCAGTTAGGACCATCCAGTCCTCTTCTCTGCACTCCAGGACTGGGGTTGAGACAGACAGGATATATTGAGTGGACTTTGATTTAAGGTTTGAGTTGGCTTAGGCTACAGCTTTCCAAATCCAGTAGTTATTGCACACTACAAGCAAATAACAACGCTGGTGTGAAGGTTTATTATAACGTGGACCTATAAGTAACATTTGTTATTCAATTCAATTAAATGCGTGAGGTATCATTAAACAATTCCCCGTCTCTAAAGCGTTCGTACGCAACGGTCAAAGAGGTGTAGATCTGTGCCGCTTTCCCGCCCCGTTTTGTGCGAACGCCACGTCACATCAGCCCCCACATCTATGAACTCTTTCTCTTCATTTCGAAATCTCCGCGGCCCGGATCCGGTCCGCGGCCGGTGGTTGAGAACCCCTGCACTACATTATACACACTATGGATACCAACTATTTAGGTTAAATGGAGATTGCATTTAATAGACAAACTAGTATTTTAACACTTTAAGATTATTAGCCTTTGTGATCTGCTTTAATCAGTATTCATTTTCCTTAACTCGATCTTTGCAAATCACGTGTTGCCCCCCTATAACTGTAATTAAGACCCAAGACACAAGGGGGCAGTAGACACCTATTTCTCCCTGCAGTCCGACATGGCTCGAGGTTTCATGTGTTATGTTATAATGTTATAATGTTATAACGTGTTATTTTATGTTATCAGCCAAAGTAGCCGTTAGGAGACCTATAAGAAAAGGTCAATAAGTAGATGCGCGATACTTTTTTTTAATATTTTTGTTGCAAAATGTCAAATGTACCTCAAAATATTTAAATATTAGAAGTTAATATGTGCCGTTGTGTATTAGATCGCCATCCGACTCAGTATTTAAACCTGCCCAGGGTTGCATGAGTTTAATCTATAGATCAACAAAAACGCAGATATGTTGTTGTCTTACGAGGCTATACAATCTATTATTTACAGTCCTTGCCCAAGTTCGTTTGCATAGTCACGAACATAATGGATGTCCATTTGCATTCGTGTCTGTTATACACATGTCTGAATTGATGTATTTGGTCAGGCTTGAGCCAGGCCTATATGTTCTTAAATGTAGGAGATATGATGACCTATTTTACAGCCGAGCTAATAGTACTTCCAAGGGCTACGGAGGCCTGCTAGATAAGAAGTCGGAGGAAATGAGGACGCGGGGAAGGCGTTATACAGGAAGGGAAAACAAAGACGAATTGCTTAAAGGAAATTTGAAAAGATAAGGTGGCTATGACAAGGTGTTATTATAACGACGATGGGGCGGAGATGACTGAATGCAGGCAGAACATTTTTAGATGTCTGAGGTATATAAAATATATAGGCTATCATATAATATGTTTTCATAAAGGAAACGAAATAAACATTTCCGTTTAGAAAAGGCTGATGAACTAGGCTAGCCTACTCCATAGCCATCACGTCCACTCATCGGAACTAGGCCTACCGTTACGTACCGGGTCGAGGTTATTATTTGTCAAGACTGTCTCGCGCATTACCATGTAAACGCGTATCTGCGGTCACGAGGGAAACAAAGCATGTGAAGGATTGCCTGTTTGCATTGTCGATGATATAATATTTGCCTCTTCCATCTGTGCGTTGCAACTTGCAACCATAAGGTTACCAAGGCGCTGATGACGATCACTCCGCCGTGATTGGCCCACGAATTATGTGCGCTCGCGACGCCTTGACGTACTGCCCGCGGCGCGCGGTGTACCACTCTCCCTCTTCTTTCCTGTCAGCTCCGACCGAAGAGAAGACAGGCGATGACAGTGTGGTTGCCGAGGGGGGTCTGTGGATACCGACCGAACAGAAAGCACCGCTTTCCAGGAGGACAATAAACTACAGTTCCCATACGATAGGAGGCTAGTGACGGTTGACATCATCCTTTTTAAATTTCCTCCTCTCCGGGCACAGGACGACTCGAGAAGTAAGCAGAACAAACCTCGGGTGAACCCTTAACGATGCGTTTAGACGTTCAGGAAAATGCCTTCTTTTAAATCAGAAATGACGGTGGTTTTGGTAACACGTTTGGAGCTGTCCACTGTGCTGAACACGGGACGGCCGAGGCTGGAAGTTAGAAGCCTCTCGTGTGTCGAATGTGTGTTTTGATCTGGTGTGTGTTCTGATCTAGTGTGTGTTTGATCTAGTGTGTGTTTGATCTAGTGTGTGTTTGATCTAGTGTGTGTTTTGATCTAGTGTGTGTTTGATCCAGTGTGTGTTTTGATCTAGTGTGTGTTTTGATCTAGTGTCTACGGCAGAATACGCCTGCTGCACCCACCCTATATAAGGTCTGTTCCGATGTGATCCGTTGTGGGACTCGACTGATAGTTGGATTGTGATTCTGAGCTCTGACTCTTAATTGAATCATAAACAAGTACAGCCACATTCATTCGGGGACATGATCTTTAACAATGATATTTGTTTTGCAGCTTTATAGCCTGATTGATGACAAATGCTTTTCTGCTGTTTCTATAACAGAAAATGAAATAGCTTTTTGTATTTAATTGGTAGGAATAATCGTGTAGGAATACTAACATAGACCGATCCCAGTATTTGGAGCATTGGAACACATTAACTGTACAAGCAGATGTCTGTGTTATCTGGCCCACACTCAGAGCAGACTACGTGAAGCCGTGTGTAGCATTGACTCTGGGTTGTCCCTCAGGACTCTGTCCCGGTGGTCCACCATGGCCCAGACTAACACCAGCAGCACCAATGGACTGGTGGACGATTCTCCCAACATGCTAGTCTACAGGAAGGTATGCAAGATACATACACACAAACACACGCAGTACTACATTAATACAGTTCATATCGCTAGCTTGGGTAAAACTGGTACAACAGTGAATTTCTATGTAAGCTATGTCCTACTAGAGCTGGTCCTACGGTGACCATGGAAAGGGCACTTTAGCTGCTGAGTACTCACATGAAGCAAGCATGGGGAAACGAGACAGGAAATTGCTTTTCGGTAGCAGGAGGCACCAGAGGGGACTGGGTGCTACTCCATCACACTCAGCATCCCCTGCTGGAAGCCTGCTTCACATGGAGCTCAGGAGAGGAACCGTGAACATGATATAGTGTGAGGTATTGTGGAAGATATGGTGCGAGGAGGTCAGGAGCCCTGCTGACTAACCAGATGTGGAACCCGGTGCCCAGGCGTTCTCATCTCACCACGGAGCCAACGGGGGCTCCAAGTCTGGGTTATGCCGAGAGAGAGGGATGGACTTTGGAGGGAGTGATATCCACTATAGGTTACATTATTGCTTTGTCAAATTCCTCTAAAAAAACAATTTTTATTCTCCCTGTCATTGTGGTTGTTGTTCTTTTCATGATCTCATCCTTCTGGCTCCAGGTGAGCTGTGGTACCCAGCATAGTAGGAAGTACAATTAGGGAAGGGAAATTGCGTTGCTCCATAAATAATATCTACCTTAACGTTTCTCAAGAATAAAACCTGTCCATCCACAAGGCATCTTTCCAGGTATTTCTTCTCTTTAAGTCGTTTTGTTCTGACCCGCTTTTGCAGAAAATGACTGAAAATGATATAAGTGCTGTGAGTGTTCAGCTGGAGCCATGAGAGGCTGCTTACGGGAGGAATCACACCGTGCAGGCTGAGGTTTCCTCCCCAAGGCCTCGCTGTAGGGCGAGGTGCAGAGAGAGCTGGGAGAGCTCAGGGGGCTCATGCATCTAGTAATGATGTCCCTTGGAGCCTCCCCTCTGAGATCGAGCCCCCCGGGAACAGATCCAGTGCTGGAGCCGGGAGTACACCTCACAAGCAGAGGAGAGGTTGAAGCAATTTAATTTTAAGTTTAATTTACACCCTGATGAAATGAAGACATTGTCTCACATAAGCTCCGGTAAGCTTGTTTAAGCGTCAGTGAGTTTTCTCACTCTATATTATTCCATCGTCTGACGGGCGCTGAAGCTGTATTGCAATTTGTTTCCTAAAGTGTAAGTAGTTTTTAATGGGCCATGACCTCATCATCATCAGCCAATGCATATATTCTCAAAATGACAATATTGGCCAATATTATGGGCCAGCCAATGATATTTGAGCTGTTTGAGCTAGTCCCCGCCCACTTTCAAATGTAGAGCACGCTCTGTCCGACGCCTGCCACTCTTTATTTAGGGGCGGGGCTATGTTGCTGTTCAGGCTCCATATTTCCTGCACAGAGCCCTCCCACCCGCTTCCCCCACTCGCCTCCATCAGGTGTGGGGCCGGAATGTTACATTCATGTTACCTGGTAACACAAAACTTCCAATAACATGTGTAGCATGTGCTTTTTGCATTTAGGTCAAGATATGTACCAGGAATCAGATCGATCCGTAGCACTAACATGTAACCCGCTGCAGCACTTTACATTCTATAATTCTTTAGGGTTGGTTTTATTTAAGCAAGCAAATTCCACTCCTCATCTCTTTACAGACGTAAAGAGATGAGGAGCTGTTCTGTGTGTTATCTTAACATTTGCTGTGCAATGCTGCTATACTTTACACTAGGGGTGTTCTCGGGCTTTGCATGGTCGTGCCTGGTTTGCATAATATACCGAATAATAGGCTATAATACATCGAAGAAATCAAGCCGTGTCCGGTGTCTGTGGAGACGGAGAGCTCTGTTCTGTCTGATAACACGGTATCACATCCCAGCGTGACAAAACTTGCATCCTTAAATAGACTAGACTCTTTACTGATATTTGAAATGCAAAATACATGTGAATATAATGTGATAATGCAAAATGGAGTACCAACGGAGAGACTCGTCTTCACCAGCGCGTGTTATGATATGACAGCTGCTGTTGACAGCGTTTGCATTGAACTTTTTTATCATCTTTAAAGGTTTCTTAATGCTGCCAAACATTCGTTACATCGTGTAACTGTGAGACGGAATGTGCCCTACTTCAAAAGAAAAGGAAAGTGCCACAGCCATTATCAGACAAACACTTAGGAAGCAAAAGCTAACCCAACAAATTGCACACAGAAGACTGAGTCTATCCCCTGCCTCACCCCCACAAAAATACATCCTATAACTTATTGCTTTTCCTTTTAGAAGCCAAGCAATGCTGTGGTATCACTCATTTAGCACCCCATCCTCCTAATGCATCACTCCTTTAGCACCCCATCATCATAATGTATCACTCATTTAGCACCCCATCCTCCTAATGTATCACTTCTTTAGCACCCCATCCTCCTAATGTATCACTCCTTTAGCATCCCATCATCATAATGTATCACTCCTTTAGTACCCCATCCTCCTAATGTATCACTCATTTAGCACCCCATCACCATAATGTATCACTCCTTTAGCACCCAATCATCCTAATGTATCACTCCTTAGCACCCCATCACCATAATGTATCACTCCTTTAGCATCCCATCATCCTAATATATCACTCCTTTAGCACCCCATCCTCCTAATGTATCACTCATGTATCACCCCATCATCCTAATGTATCACTCCTTTAGCACCCCATCCTCTCAATGTATCACTCATGTAGCACCCCATCCTCCTAATGTATCACTCATGTAGCACCCCATCCTCCTAATGTATCACTCCATTAGCACCCCATCCCCCTAATGTATCACTCCTTTAGCACCCCATCATCCTAATGTATCACTCATTTAGCACCCCATCCTCCTAATGTGTCACTCATGTAGCACCCCATCCTCCTAATGTGTCACTCATGTAGCACCCCACACACATAACTAACAAATGAAACCATATTGGTAGGATGTATGTAAACACATATAGAGATCACTTATAGATATGGCCCATATCTCCAGGATTGTCCATTTCTCAGCGTCTGTGTGACCAAACCCACATGTAAACAGCCATGATCTCCCATAGGAGAGCATGGAGACTGGTACTGTGGATGGGTCCTTGGGACCTTCCAGAGTGATTAGATGGGGTGTGTTTGTGTGCTGCTTCGGAGAACAAGTCATACGAATGTTGGTGAATGGTCGTCTCCTTAGTTGTTGTCTTGTGATGTTTATCTGCTCCTTAACACTCTTTTCTACATCTTATTCTTTCACACAATCTTCCTCATTTTTCATCTCAAGCTAAATTTGCTCACCCTCATTATCACCTGCACTCACACACACTCACTCACACACACACACACACACACACACACACACACACACACACACTCACTCACTCACTCACTCACTCACTCACTCACTCACTCACGCACATATATATATATATCTATATCTACACATGGGTACATCACGGTGTGTGACCAAAGAGAAACGTCGGCCATTTCCAAATTCATTTCAAACTTCAAACTTCAAGTGTCAATTGAAGGCCGATTACTTCCTCTTCTCTGGTGCCACACATCTGAGGTGTGGCCGTCCGCTGCGGCAGGACATTACGCTCCCCATCTGGACCTCTGCTGGGCCGTCTATGATAAGACTGGCACCCACCACCTCACGGTCTGGACCGGCCGGGTCTCTCCCGGCCCAGTCTCAAACCACTTGAGCATTTGATTTGCGCATCTTAATCACCAGATGTGTTTTGTGGAGGAGGTTGTTTCTGCTGCCAGGCGGAGCGGCGTGCGGCTGGCTGGATCTCAACCCAATCTCCATTACACACTCCCCTCAGACCCCTCCTCACCGTAACCTAGCAACGCTCGCCCTCCTCCCGGAGCCCCCAGCCAGCGACAGTTGGAGAATGTGACCCGACCGGTTTGACGGAGGAACTCTTTATCCCGAGACATGTTGAGAGGAAGGCTGCCTATCCACTGTTATCCATCACAGACACAGCACCGCCAAATGGATCCTCAATCACTTGAGGTTGAGGTATAGAGATATATTCAAAAATAAGACTTGTTTTTATAACAGCCAAAGGGCCAAAAGGGCCCGACAAAAGGTCCCTGTTGAGGTCCATGTCTGCCGGGGACTGACAGGGGCCTGACAGGGGCCTGATAGGGGCCTGATAGGGGCCTGATAGGGGCCTGAATGGGGGGGGAGAACAGCTGCGATGGAGAGAGAGATGTTGCAGGTTGTTTCTTGAATGACAGATTTCTACATTGGATGTAATGGATAAGTGACAGGTCCATGAGCCAGGACAAAATACAGGTTGTCAAAAGTGTTATGAAGTGACAGCAGTACATAAATAAGTAGAATACACATTTTGACGAGCCAGACTGAAGTAATGAAGGATAGTGAGCTGGAATTAATTGAGTGATTTTAATAAAGCCGTGGTACCTGTAGTTAAATAAGAGAGATGTCTTCTGTCAGAAGTGGTATCACCAGAGTGACAGTGATGGATAGAAGATGACCGTAACGCAGATGTAGGATGTTGAAGAGACATCCCATAGAGCTGCCTTTTACTCTTCCTTTGAAATAATATTATGCTATCATCATTTAGCATCATTATTAATACTTTAATGAACTAGAATCTAATATTATACTATCATCATTTAGCATCATTATTAATACTGCAGTGCACCAGGAACTAATATTATACTGTTATCATTTAACATCATGATTAATACTGCAGTGAACCAGGAACTAATATTATACTGTTATCATTTAACATCATGATTAATACTGCAGTGAACCAGGAACTAATATTATACT
>JAOPJO010000069.1:16839055-16851246 GCA_027123675.1 Molva macrophthalma | reverse complement strand
ACCCACACCCCCCCCCCCCCCCCCCCCCACCCCCCCCCCCCCCCCCCCCCCCCCCCCCCCCCCCCCCCCCCCCGCCCCCCCGGCCCCCCCCCCCCGCCGCGCGGGGGGGGCGCCCCGCGCCCCCCACTGTCAGTGGTCAGGGAGCCGATCACAGCGGGGGGGTGAATATGATTTTTATTGATCGGCTCGTAATAGCAACTGTTAGTCTCCATTATGAGGCAGAAGAGCAGGGATAAGGCCTCGGGGAAGACAGGACAGCCAATCGACCACTCCGACACAAACGGGAAACTTGTGAAGGGCCAATCGGAGGAGGAGGGTAACCATGAGCGTAGCCTTCATTACAGAGCTTTGACAATCAGGGAGAGGTTGTGAAAAAAGAAAGAAAAATCATGACGCTTTCAGTTGTGAAATGCAGACAAACAGGCTTCAATCCGTTAGCTTTTTCTCATATAGCTTTTCCACTGAACAACTTGAAGGACGAATGAATAGAAGCCCTCACAGCAGGGGCTCCAAAGAAGACAGCCCCCCTCTCTTCTCTCTGTGGGGGAGCTCAGGGCCCTGCTCCCAGGTCAACAAGATCCTCATATATCATTCATCACTTTGAATTCAATGGAAAAACATTTACCTTTAGATATGAGGGAAATATGTTTAATATGCTTTTTAACTAAATTAAAACCTAGAAATGATCGTGAATTTCATTTTTATATATATATATTTAAACATTTACTTCAATAGATTCAAGCCAATATAAGTGTGAAAAGAAACGCTATATTACATTTATATAGAAATATATAAAGTCAAAAGGTGAGATTCTTTGCTGTAAAATGTAGCACACCATAAGATTTTAAGAAGGCTTTCATTAAGTTTATCTTTTATGTTACAATGTTTCCGAAAATGTAAAAGTATGTAAATGTCTCTCTCACATTGAAAATAATGGATAGATTGTCGTTAAAGAAAATGTAATTAAAATATCAGAAAAATAATTGTTCTTGTCTGGTGAGAACGAGGTCATCATTCAGAAGACGCTCCAGAACGTGGGACCCAATGTCTTCAAAACCTATTCTTTATTTTCTTGTTCTTGTTTATTAAGTATTTATCAAACCTCAAATGATTACAAAAAAACGGGTATTTGCTAACTAAACATGTAGACATTTCAATTTAATTAATTTGATATTTGAAGATATTTGAGAACCCTAATAGGTCCCCAGACGAAGACTCCCAGGACTTAACTAAACCTCCTCCAAAGTTGAACTGAGCAAGCTTTCCTAACCCTGGGAGCTCAGAGGAGCGGAGGAAGTCGGGTGAAGCTCTGTGACCCAGATCCTCGCCCGCACTAATGATGCCCCACGGGCGCCTCATTAAAGCCCAGCTCCCCCAGAACTCCCCTTCCCCGGCCGCGCTGCGCCTGTAGCCGGCCTCCGGGGCTCCGGGCCCTAACGCCAGGGTCCCGTGAGCGCAGCCCCCGATCCAGGTGCGCGGCCCCGCGGGCCCGCCCGGACCCCCGACCCGGGGCCCGCTGGGGCCGGCGGGGCCGTGAGTTTAATGAGGAGTGGCAGGTAAAGCGGGTCGTGGTCGGTGGGGTCCGACCCCCAGGGAGGCGAAGGGCCGGGATCCACCCGTGAAGCACAAATAGGAGGCTGACACTTATTACCAAGCACCCCGTGTCAGCCGCTCCCCCGGTACACACACCTTCAGCGCGCGGAGGGCTGATGTATTTGTTGAGAAGGTAACAAACCACTTGACCCTTTATTAAAGAAATGTTACTTTCCATTTTGCAGGACGTTTGCAGGAGTCAGTTAGGTGAGCCTGGTCACCGGAGCCCGGGAGCCATGTCTAAAGAGGACGGCTGCAAGGCCGCGTCCGTCTGCAAGCACAAGGAACGCAAGCCCAAGAAGCCGCACTACATCCCCCGGCCCTGGGGGAAACCCTACAACTACAAGTGCTTCCAGTGCCCCTTCACCTGCATGGAGAAGTCCCATCTGTACAACCACATGAAGTACAGCCTCTGCAAGAACTCCCTCTCGCTGCTCATCGAGTCCGATTGGCCCTACAAGAAGGGCAACATCCTCCACCCTGAGCAGCTGCGCCCGCTCCAGCATGCACACGGGCTCCACAAGCCACAGGGGGAGGACCCAGGGCAGGGGACAGGGCCTGAGGAGAAGCCCAGACAGGGGGGTCCCTTAGACGAGGAAGAGGAGGACCCAGAGAGTCAAGGAGGAGGAGGAGAGGAGGAAGAGGCGGGAGGAGGAGGAGGAGTGGAGGGGGCAGAGCTCACAAGGCTAGCAAAGGAGAACTCTAGCAGGAGTCAAGGCCTCCCACAGGGTACCAAAATCCCTGCAAGCCGGCAGGAATCAGAACTCCTCATGGCAGACATGTTCTCCCTAGAGGACCAGCTCTTGAGGGCCCGCTCGGTAGAGGTGGAGGCCCAGCTGAAACAGTACAAGCTGTCCAAGACCTGCCTGAGCGCCCCGGGCCTGCTGTCCGAGCACTGGAGGCTGCTGACCATGAGCCACACCAAGGCCAAGACCGAGGGCCTCCAGTCCAGGATGGGAGGCTCCATCCCTTGCTATCCTCCTCCGCCCAATCTACTAGACTACCAGGATCCCACCGGGCTCAACCTGTCCCTGCTGGGGGTGGGCTACCCCATCAGCCCGGGCCTCTTCTCCTACATGAATGCTGCTGCTGCTCCCAGCGTCACCCCCACCCACGCCCAGATCCCGGAGCTCCCCTTCCTCGCCTCCGCCGCGCAGCTCATCCACCCCTCCTCCGGCGCCCACGCTCACCCTGACCGGACCCTGCTGGCCCCACGCCTGTTCTACCCCTTCCTCTGTGAGCACAGCCTGGGAGCCACCACATTCGGGACTGGGGATGCCAGCAAGGGGATGAAGACCCCCACCAGCAGCACATCCAGCAGCGGTCTGAACGCCAGGCTGACCAGTTACCACCCTAAGGTCAACCTATGGAAGGTTCCCGCTGTGCGGCCAGGGGCCCACCACCCGGTCTCCCAGGCTGGCTGGGTCTCTCCTCAGAGGGAGGGTCCTGACCCAGGCCTCAGGCCGGGGGAGAAGCTGGGGTCCGCCGCCAGGGAAGGTAGAACTGGCTGGGGCCTCAAGAGGGCCGGGGCGCTGCCAGGGATGAGTGAGGCCCCTGTGGAGAAGCGGCCCGCCATGGGCTTCGGTTTGGAGATGATGAAGAACATCCAGAACTCCTCCTCTCCTCTCTCTGCTGCAGCTGACAAGCTTCTTCTGCACAGCAGGTAAGAGTCATTACTATCAATACCGAATTTAAACCAAATTATACCATATATATATTCAAGTATTATCAGATCATTCTCTAATGTGTTTGTAAAATTGCTAACCTTGCTTCATTCTGAATCATGCTACTACTCTGCACTTCACTCAGTAGTTTTGTTTCAGAAACCAGGATGTGCACCATTTCTTTTCTAGCAACTTTGCAGCTATGCAGATTTTCAACTTGGATACGACCGTCTGTTTCCTCAGCTCACAGGGGGCCCGGCTCGTGTCCCGGCCGGTGGAGCTGTGGCGGGACGACCCCCCTCCCGGTCCCGACATGGAGCCGTCCTCCCGGGCCGGCCGCGGGGAGGACCACGGACCGGACCGTACCACCGGCAGGACAGCGGGGTCGGCGGCCGGCCCTTCCCGGTCGGCGGCCGGGCTCCTGAACGACCTCTCCAAGGCCTTGCAGGAGTACCAGGAGGCGGAGAGGAAGATCTCCCACCTGGACGAGGATGACCTCCCCGCCCAGGGTCACCTGTGGGAACACCTGAGCACCATCCGCAGCGAGCTCTTCCACATCCACCGGGCGCTGGAGCAGACGGCCCAGCACCACGATGGACCCCTCGACCTGTCCGTCAAGAGAGAGCACGGCCCCGGCGCGGCCGGCCACGGCGGCACAGGCGACCGCACGAGAGACATCTTCCCAGAAACCGAAGAGGAGGACGACGCTGCGGAGCAGAAGGAGGAGGAAGAGGAGGAGGACGAGGATGTGGCTATTGAGAGCGAGAGGAAGGCCCTCAAGGCGTCGCTGGAGTGCCGGACCAAGTCTCTGGACGTGCTGATCAAGATGAGTCAAGCCTGCGTTCCCGCGCTGAGCGGCCAGGTGCTGGGCTCCCCCGGGGGTTTCGGTCCGAGACCCGGTCCGGCCGAAGTCCTCTGGCCCGGCCGGACCACCAAGTGTGAGGCCGACTCCAGCGTGCCGCTCGGCCCCGACGGGCGGCCGGCGGCGCTCGCCGACATCACCACCTCTTCCTCCAAGACACCCAAGAGGCCTCCGTCTCTACAGCTCCCGCCCAGCCCCCCCACGGACTCCTAGAGACCCCCGGAGACCCGCCACCGCGCCACCTGGAGCCCCATCTTCAGCCTTGTTTCCTGCTCCTTCCTCCTCACTTCCTGTCACACTTTGCACCTTACGAGACGAAGGAAGAAGTCCGGACTACAGATCTGATTCCTAAATGGGAACGTCGGTCAACGCGGGATGATCCTGAACGCTTCCCCATTCAAATGATCAGAATAATATCACAATAAATGTTGAAAGGAAATACATAATTTATAACTCTGTTGGCATACTGTTTAAACTAACGTGTACATTTTGTATTTATTTGATTCATGTAAGTAAAACGTTTTCAAAGATCGTTGTTTTATATGCAATGTCATGTTGGATTGTATTATTGCACTTGATACAAATTGTACACACTACCTTAAATAAACCATTATAGAAAATATTTGATGGGAACATTTTGTTCTAAATTGTAGTTTATTTTATTATAAACAATAAACATATACAAAAATAAAATGCTTCTAAAATCCCAAAATAAAATAATAGGAACAATTATATTTCAAAATGAAATTACTTAAAACATTTTTCTTTTGTGTTTTTCATATTTGATTACATTTATTTTCGTATAAACATTAAAATATACTCCTCCTATCGACCATACAATTGATAAATCTGATATTTCCACCTGTGTTTGTAGATGTACAAAGGATGGCCACCTAATCAATAAGGAAGACATCGAGGAGCCCTGAACACAGGTCACGGGTCACAGGTCACAGGTCACAGGTCACAGGTCACAGGTCACAGGTCAGCCCAGCAGCGCTGTGCGACAGCCTCCAACACGGAGTGGATGGAGTCGACAGGTGAAGCAGTTCCCAGACTCAAAGCACCTCCTTCCCCTCGCCTGGTCCAGACTCCAGGCCCCAGACCTGCTCCTGAAAAGGTCAGAACCTTTAACTCGGATCTCCACTCCTGCCAGGGGGACCCCCCCGCCAGGTAGGGGGCCCCTGCTGGGGCCCTCCGCCGCTTCAGGGCCACCTTGACACCCAAAGGTCACCTGCCACGGCCAGAGAGGCGACGAAGACCATCTGATGAGGGCGCACACAGCTACTGGTCCCACTGGTCCTCCACCAGTGGAAGACGTGGAGGCCAACACAGCTACAGGTCCCACTGGTCCTCCACCAGTGGAAGACGTGGAGGCCAACACAGCTACAGGTCCCACTGGTCCTCCACCAGTGGAAGACGTGGAGGCCAACCAGCTTGTTTTCCAATACATTGTTATCTTGAAGGAATTGTTAAGGAGGCCTAATTGTACATTTGTATTTGTTTTCATTTCACACACATTATGGCTGTCATTGAGATCTGTAGTAGTGTGGTCCAATTGAGGTCAGAGCAAGGCGTTTAGAGGTTTATTTAAGATCTATCTATACTATATACTTCAGCAATAGCTGAACAATAACACAAACGAGGAAACATACAACACACACATGTCAGAGGCTGACTAATCACGGTTTAGGGAGGGAGTTTAAGTTAATGACGAGGGGCGCCAAATTATAAAAATAATGCCAGTGCCCGAGGACATAGTATCAATCTACGGAGCATGAAAACCGAACAAGACTGATTAACAATGTTAACAGATTAGGATAATAGGATAATAGGAATAGGATTTCTGAGATTTATTTATGTTTTTTCCTTACTTTCAACCTGATTCGCTAAGAGCCAATAGAGCAGGAGCATCACTCTGATTCGCTCCAGCTTCTTGAACATTGTAACATATTTGGAAGTCAATGTCCAGCGAGTCCAGATATTCAATGCTAAACACAACATGGATGGTCAGGATGGTCTCGCGCACAGACGCTAAACGATATGGACACAGCGGCCGTGAATCCTTAAATAGCGCATTATGGATGTAGCCATGCAGGAACGATCCATATGGCTTCCTCGCAGCAGTCTATGGCCAAACCTGTTAAAGGTGCAGTGTGCTGTATTTAGTGGCCTCTAGCAGTGAGGTTACCCCCCTACCCCCCCTCACCCCTCCCTCTCCAACGACGTAGGAGGGCTGCGGTGTCCTTTGTTGACCTTTAGGGGGCAGTAGATACTTCCAAAATGATGGACAGCGTCGAGCAGCCATGGGATGAGGTTCCTTGATAAATTTAGAAATTGTATTGAGTTATTTAGTCTGTAAATCAATAGGTCATAGCTTACAAGTAGGGTAGGGATCCTGAGATAAGATGTGGTCCTCTCTAGAGCTGTTTGTCTGCTCTGGGCTTCACAGGCAGGCTGCTGCTCCCCAGTTAGCTCCGGCCTGAGCTAAAGCCACTGGTTATAAACTATTACCATTATGCAATCCTTAGGACTTAGTCACCAAATCCAAACAGGGATATTTATTCATCAATTCAAAGTTGATGTTGTTATTAGCCAGCCATCAAAGTTGATAAACACACATGTTTTGTAATCTGGTAAAATGCTGTTTAAAGAGCTTTCACAGGATTGATTGGGTGTGGCAGTAATAAGGAATGAGCAGTTTGATTGACATCTACCAGTCAAAACAGATATAACTGCAGGGCAAGCGAGTGTCATGGTGGTTTTATTCAGTCTTCAATGTCCCTGACAGGATTGTAAACATTAAATATCATTACAAGCAGCTGGCTGAAGCAGGGCATCTATTTCAGCATTGAAAAAGCGGTTCTGAATGTTTCCGAACCAACAGGAAGAATATATTTATTTCTATCTTTTTTATTATTTCAACACCTTTTCACAGACGACGCCTCATAACACCAACATGGGTCTGCTCTTAAACAGCATCAGGACCCGGGTACTGCTCTTCACCAGTCACCTCCGGTACCCGTGCCCTGGTGGAAGAGCAGACCCATAATGAGTCATGATCACTAGCACCCAGAGGTCGCCTTGTGACCTCACAACTTTCTCATCAACGTGCGGTTTGGGGCAGGCATGGAGCAACACCAGCTACAAGCTCCTTCTCCTTCTCCTTCTCCTTCTCCTTCTCTCCCCGGCTGAAGGAGACGCTGGATAATACAACGTCACGTCACAATGACGGCGCCGTTTGGCAGCACAGAGCACTGGAAGGTTGGATAATATGGAGGTAGTCATGATGTTTCCAACGTTGTTCAGGCATTCATCCTGAAATGATTCATCATCATGGGGAACAGTGTTTTCATTAGCCTAGGCAAATGTTTACATTGATTTAGGATTGGACATTACTCCTCTCAATATGGGCGGAGTAACAAAGAAGATGTTTCTGATTGGTCAGGCTTAAGATTAGTTGGTGCAGCTCTTTCCAGTTAACCAAGCCACAGGACTTAAGGAGACCCAAATGAGAATGGTAACAGTTCTAACTTCAATTATCCTTCAGTCAGATAGAAGAATACAATATGGCAAAAATAAAGGAATAAATATAGCATATTATCTCTAATTTCTTCAAAACAAAAGTATAGTACATGCCTTTTGATAAAGCATTTGAATGTCCACTATTATCTAGGGGTAAAAGTCAGAAGTCCACAACTGTGTGTGTGTGTGTGTGTGTGTGTGTGTGAGAGAGAGTGTGATTTAAGCTCTTTCCAGCTTTGTTGCTTGATTGGTGATCTGTGTCATTGCTCTTAGCTCTTGCCTTATCTTAACTACTAAAACTAACTCCAGTGTTCAGTGACATTGGTCTTCAGAAGGGGAGATGGAGGTGATGAGGATTCAGGCCCTTTGAGCCTGAGCTCCACACATATTATACAAACTCGATGGTTCTCAAGCATCATAAACACACCGCAGCAGGAGCCACACTAAATGCTTTTTAAAGGCTAGCGTTGCATACGCACACGCACACACACACACACACACGCACACACTCTCTATACAAAGGGACACTGGTGGCGAGGTGTGTGTGGATGTGTGGCACTGGGAAGTGGTTTATTTTGATGTCCAAGAGAGGGTTAAGCTTCTCGGACACTTCTGCCACGGTGTGTTGTGTATTAAAAAGGAAAGGAAACACAAATTCACTAGGCCCATTGGCGAGAGACGCCCCAAGAAATTGCCTACCTATGCCACCAGACACGCCTTCCGGGAAAGGACCCAATTGGACTTCCTGAGCATCGTCAAGAACCAAATACGAGCGCTGGATGCCAACTGCTGCGTCCCTCTGAGAACGCTGAACTGGCTGTCCGCGATGAAAAAGAGATCTGGGCCCTGTCCCCCAGGAGTGTCTGGGAGCCCACTCTCCACAGTCCTCCGGTCCCCCACACAGAGAGGAGGAGCTGATGGCTTTAAGGACCAACTTCACACTCAGGTACTGAACGGCTCCAGGTAAGACCTTAGAGTCTTAAAGGGAGGGAGAAGAAGAGAGCAGGACTTATAAAAGAAACTAAAAGCCCTCTCTGCGTTGGTGTTGCGTCGAGGCGCCGGGGGGAGGAGCTATGATAACGATGTGTGCATGTGATTGACAGGCAGGATGGAGTCCCCGAACCAATCAGGGCGTCTCTTCCCTGCAGTCTTCAATCTAAATTGGCTCATACAGAGGCAACTCCAAACTGATATTCTTACAGAGCCTTTTACTCAGTAATAGCAGACAGACAGCTATGCCATTACTAACCAATTACTGAAATTACAAGTGTGTCTGAATCGTTGTTGTGTGTCCAGTCTTCTTCCGGCAGGGCCAGGCCTGCTCAGGTATTCCCAGGTCGTTGCCATGGTGAGCAGCTCCCAGTGTGTACGCAACACAGATCTGCAACAAACCTCCATCTGAGGTCTGATTCACTCTTTTAAAATCAGGGCTCTAAACATTTGTTTGCCGCAGCTTTTAACAAAATGTATGTCTGGACTATATTTGATCTCATACCATCTTAATCTTTATCGCTTGTATTTTACATTTGCCCTTTTTATTATCTTTAATGATTGTCCTTTTAATATTTTCACGTGATTTCTTTCTTACTGAAGCAACATGAACGGCCTTGTGTTTGTAAAATGCTATATTAATAAACCTTGTTAAAATAGTGTGTGTGAGCTAACGACGGGGTCCCACATGTTTAATTCATAGCATGAACACTGGTAGTTCATTCATTTTTATAAATATAACATTTTCCCAGACAGCCATTTTGTGCTTTAAAGAACTGTCCGGTGTGAAAGAGCCCAGGTTCATGTTGACGAAGTATTCCAGCCGCTCGCCTCTCGGTGAGTCTGTGAGCATGCTCAGAGCACGGCAACGCAGAACGCTGATGCTGCGGACCCAATCAGTTAAAAAAACACACCCTCGCAACTTATTGAAATTGACTCTGCCCTTCGCACAGAACTCTACCTGCACTTCAGTTGCAGCTGTGAGCACGCGGTGAGTAAACACAGAATGGAAACTTGTGGATTTGTTTGTTTGTGGGCACTATTGGAGAAAGTTACCTAGCCAGAGTTGCGCTCACCTTGGTTTGGAAACAGCTCTGAGAGCTGCTCAACACTCATTTGGATTGGAAGGCGTCCCTGAGAGGGGGTATGTGTGACTACACTCACGGCTGATTTATTATAGACATAGACAATGTTAACAATTAACCTGGGGTCTTCAAAAACCGGCCAAACCCTTTAATCTTGTAAACCTATGGCTTTAACAGACGTCTGTTTAAAGAGATAATCCTGTCCGTAAGAGTTTTACAGATGTGATCTTTCGAAAAAAGAGTTGGACATAATTTCAGTTGGTGACATAACAAACTAATATTTCAAAAGACTTTATTTGCGTTACATTCAAACAAAAATAAAAAATATTTATATCAATTTCATATATTCCGTATAGAGCTTGTAGGCTAAGCAAAGTACAAGTTTTAAACAAAAACGGAAAAAAAGTTTTTTGTGTGTTGCATACATCTTATATACAAAGCTTGATTTGAATACTATACAGTGGGAATTAATTATTACTTAATTACTTAATGTCAGTTAAATAGCTGCACAGGTTTCAACATGTCGCTCAGTTGAGGCACAAACAATATTGAAATTTATTTTAAAATGAAAAACAATGTGTCAGAGTCCATGGCTGGGCCAAGTGATGGAGGAAAACCAGTTTGATCTGACCATGTAGACGACCGGCCAAGCTAAGCTTATTAACATCCCAGTTTTAAGAGAGGCCGTAAAGCTGCTGATATAGTGAGATTTCTGTAGATTTAGCCAGCATGCTAACGCCCTATGCAGTGCTAAATGTCGTGGTTAAACACTCTCTGAAGGTTTCTCAAAGCAAAACAAACTACAAACTATTAAACTCATCCCTGGCTGAAGAGAAGAGGGGAGGAGCAAACGCAAGTCAGCATGGTTTGCTGATCAAAAGGTTTGGTTGCACTGTAGAAGTTAACCTGAAGTCACGAAACAGTCGAAAAAGTCAAAAAACAAACAGCTTCCTCAAGCAGGCCAGAGGTCAGTGCAGTCTTCCAATTTGCTGTAGCAAGGACAACTGCAGAAAACCAATTAGAAACTGTCCAATCATACAGATGATCACATTCAATTCGATTCAATTAACCATAGACGGCCAACCACAAACAGCCTATCCAAACACAGCCAATCAAATAATGTTAAAGCCCAGCCCAACACGCACCTCCCCAGGGAGCCACTAGATGGCGCCACAGTGAAACTCAGAATAAACTACAGCAGACAACTCCTGAATCCACAGCCAGCCCAGCTGCTCCTCGTTGCGTACAACACAACCGGCACATTAAAAACACTTCAGAACTACAAACCACTGGAACCCACCACAAGGTATTACAGCAGGTACTGGTTACGTTCCTACAGCAAAATATATATATATATATTATTCATAGTGTATATTGCTATACGTTTTGGCATTTTGTCACATCGTGTACTTAATAAAATGCCCCTTGGCACGCCAAGAGGGATGACTATAATGTGAGATCATTTCAGAATATAGATTACATCCAAGAAAAAGAAAAACAACAACACAGGTTTATGTAGAGATGTAAATCGAAACTGAAGGCTTTAGGTCCTTTTCAGCAAATCACAGAACGGGAGAGTCAGGAAGAGACCAGATACTTCCTGTGTGTTTTGTCTCCCCTTGCTGGTTGGGATACCAAACAGCAGCCTTCAAGCTGTGAGTATTCAGATCTTCTTGGAGTCTTTTGACTCGAACAGCTTCATCCTCTCCTGAACGGTCAGTCCTTCTTTGAGGCTCTGGAAGAGAGAGGGCAGAGTAGGAATCAAACCCAAACCCTTTTGCTTTATGAGGATTTCTAAAGTGGACATGGTTTGAGTTAGCTTTCAAACACAGTTCTTTTACATTCTTATAATGATAATGTACATTTTAAAGAACGGCTTTTTGTACCCAAGGCTATTTCCAAAATGATCAAGGACAAATCATTGTTGCCAAAGACAGAAACTAAGTTAAACAGCGTTACCACTTAAACAATATAAAATATTTTTAACCCTAAAATAGTCTTAAACCAAATGTGTCAAAACACTAAGAATGGATCTGAAAACAGGCCTTATAGGTTAACAATACCAGTCCATAATAATCAAAACTTAGCGAGAAACGGGGTCCACTTTTTGGTTTGTCATAAGCAAACCAAAAAAAAACGGACTTCAAAAACACTGGTTACGACCCACGGCAACTTTGTACTAGTTTTTTAGTACCGTCGTTGTGTATGAGGCTCATAACGAGCGATGCTGTATATGAAATGCGCCACAAACTGTGGCGTTATACTAGAAGTGTCCGTGAATCACAACTTTCTCTCAGTTGTGCAGTCAACCGCTGCCCAG
The DNA here is from genome assembly GCA_027123675.1 of Molva macrophthalma. Lineage (NCBI taxonomy): Eukaryota > Metazoa > Chordata > Actinopteri > Gadiformes > Lotidae > Molva > Molva macrophthalma. The sequence continues at coordinate 16,839,210 of JAOPJO010000069.1, read as the reverse complement.
ACAGAGCTTCACACACACACACACACCTCACCCAGAGCTCCACACACACCTCACCCAGAGCTTCACACACACCTCACCCAGAGCTCCACACACACCTCACCCAGAGCTCCACACACACCTCACCCAGACAGAGCTCCACACACACCTCACCCAGA
>JAOPJO010000069.1:16709812-16723563 GCA_027123675.1 Molva macrophthalma | reverse complement strand
TAGGGGCAACATGCACCACCTCTCATCACTAGGGGCAACATGCACCACCTCTCATCACTAGGGGCAACATGCACCACCTCTCATCACTAGGAGCAACATGCACCACCTCTCATCACTAGGGGCAACATGCACCACCTCTCATCACTAGGGGCAACATGCACCACCTCTCATCACTAGGGGCAACATGCACCACATCTCTGGTGCTGCATTCAGTCCCTGGTGATGTCATTGACAAGAGAGAACTCAGATACACCATGACCTCATTTATCATTCATCCTCATGAGTCATGGTCCTTGTTGGTCACATGGTCACCGTTTGTTTGTGTTGTCATTCACTCACTTTTGATTTCTTCATAATCTTCCTCCATCAACTGCTCTCTCCCTGTTCACCACTTGGTTTCCACCAATGGGGATCTGGTGTGGCGTGCTGTAAATGTCAACGCTAATCTGCTTTCTAAAAGAGCGAGCGGAGCCCACCGCTAGCACCGCTACCACCACTAACACCGCTAGCACCGTTAGCACCATTAGCACCGCTAGCACCGCTAGCCCACTCGCTCCAGCCGCGGAGAGCGACACGGTGCCTGCCGAGGGAGCCGACGGGAAGGGGGATCACGTCAGGACCCCCGGAGAGGATGCTGGAGCGGTGATGAAGGATGAGAGTGGGAAGAGTATGACCGACCCTTTATGGGCGTCCCAGGACCCGGGATGCACCGGGGACCCCCTGGCCCACAGCGGGAGCCCCGGAGCGCCGGACTCCCAGCGAGCGATAAGCTTGGATGCTGCCGAGTGTCTGGAAGAGACCAACCAGGCTCTGGTCCGCAGCGCTGCCCTGGAGGACCTCACGTCCATCGGGGAGAAGAGGAGGCTCTGGACCGATCAGGGGGACGAGGAGGAGGCGCAGCCACGGCAACCAACTGCAGAAGACCGGACTCTTCAGGAGGCACATGGAACCGTGAACGGGGCAAGCAATGGGGTCACATCAGACCATCTGCATTCCCCTGGTACCACGAGTGGTGAGGTTGCACCTGCTAACCCCTCAGAAGATCCCTTAGAATACCCCTCAGAAGACCTTGAGAGGATGTGTGAGCCCCCACACTCTGCATATCTCAACGGTGGATCTGAGGACAGACGCAGAACAGACCAGGCGACGGTGGACGAGGCTGAGGTGAGGGCAGACGTTTGTACGGAGTCACAGATGAGCGATGACGAAGAGACCTCCACAATGACCGAAAACCTCCAGAAAACCAGTTCACCGGCCAGAAGGTCGATGGTGCCGGTCCCTGTGTTTAAAGGTCTGTTTCAAGGTCTCAATCCTCACCACTCCCAACGCAGCACTCTTCAGTTACCCCCCCCCCACTCTTCTGCTTCGGAATGCCACACAGCCCCGCCCCCTACCCCCCCCGCTGGGCGGAGCTGAGGCTGCTTTACTCCCCTCCACACCCTCTTTATGGTTTCATCACGTCCTCCATCATTTCATTTTGCTCTCTTGGTTGGTAACGCCCCCTTCCTCCACCCTCCTTGGGGCTCGGGTGGGGTTTTGTGGGCCATTCTGCATGCGCCCCTCCCCTCCAGCTGGTTGCGTTCAGGGTTTCTATTTTCCACACACACACACACACACACACACACACACACACACACACAGGTGCACACGGGAGAATGGACGCGTGCCTTGAGCTGTGAACCATAAAAACTATTTGGCTGAGATGTTTCCTTTCTGTCCTCACAGCAAAGATTGACAACACTGGAGAGAAGAAGGTGAGTTGAACAAACCTTTTGTTTCTTTGAGCAGACTCATAAAGAACTGCTATATACTATATTCTAGAATTCATTAAAGAAGTCCTTCTGGTCAGGGTACATATGACCACGGTGCAGTGGGGTTATGGTAATGGTTGGGGGTACTTGGGTTGAGGTAGAGCTTTGGAGTGGTTAAGGTAAGGGTTTGGAGTGGTTTAGTTATGGTAAAGTTGTGGTGTGGTTAAGTTAAGGGTTTTGGAAATGCTGGGAATAATGGCCAGAAAAGGCTGTAGCTGCATCCCTTCTTTCCACATGTCAAACCAAGAATCATAATGCCATCCTTGTCGGAAAAGATTGTTTATCCATTTTCCTCTTCCTGACAAAAAGAGCCAACCCACGACCAAAGCGAGGCCCAGGGCTTGCCTTAAAAGGTTGCCTGTGTTGCCCAAAGGAGCGGTAACTCAGGCCCCTCCCTCAAACGGCCCAGGCTCCGCCCCCAGGACGCCGGTCGCTGCGGGCCAGAGTCAGGGCAGAGTGAGTACAGGCCTCCACCTGCTGCTCTGGCTGGCTGCAGTTCAGCCGCTGCCTGAGTGATGCTCACACAGACACGCAACATGGATGCCCTCGTCTCACTGCCTGTGTCTCGTGGACCTCTGTTTGAGGGGAGATGTTATTACTACCAGACACTAACCCCAGCCCTGTCTGTCATAAGGCTCACATTGTGGACTGTACTCTCTCTCTCTCTCTCTCTCTCTCTCTCTCTCTCTCGTTCTTAATTCATGTGTTTGATCTACAGCCTGCAGGTGGCACCAGGCCTCAAGCACCAGGAACCAAGATTCCCGCCAAAACAGGTACAATTGGTTCAATATTTTGCGTTTTGATGCGTAGTTAGATGCGTATAGAAACACATTCATAGAGATTTCATTTGTCGATACGTTCTTTGCGATGCAGCTAGCACCAAGAAACCACCCCCTCCAAACAATGACCAAGGTAAAAGACTCCCATAGGCCGTCGTAACACCACTAACGGGCCTCTAGCCAATCAGACGCCTGGACGCTTAGTCGCACAAACCGCTCGGCCACGGCGTGATCAGGTCCGCCTGACGGCTCGCGAGCTTCTTAGCAGCGGAGCGTCCCGCTTCAGTTTGCCTGTGGAGGGCCGGAGGGCCGGTCGGTCCGGTTTGATTGGTGCTCTGTGGGTTTGGTGGATGGCTGGTGGCGGGTGATTGGCCGGCCGGTTTGATTGGCCGGCCGGTTTGGTTGTTGGACGGTTGCCTGACGGTTCCCCGGTGCCGCCGCAGACGGCGCCAGCGGCCAGAGCAGCCCCGGCACCCCCAAGTCCCCCGGCAGCCTGGCCCGGGCGGAGGCCGGCCGGGTGAAGAAGGTGGCGGTGGTGCGCTGCGGCCCCAAGTCCCCCGGCTCGCTGAAGACCCGCTCCCCGGCGCCGCTGGCCGCCGCCGCCCCCCTGCCGGACCTGAAGAACGTCCGCTCCAAGATCGGCTCCACGGACAACATCAAGCACCAGCCCGGGGGGGGGAAGGTAACCACGGCGACGTCCTTCCCCAGCGATGATCTGAGTTGAGCTGGTGTTGGATTACAGAAACATCACACAAGGCCTTTGGGGTCCTATTAGGTCCTATTAGGTCCTATTAGGTCCTATTAGTCCTATAACTTACATCATATTACTGGATCCTTGTGGTCTTTGAAGATTAAAATCTGACTGCAGGAATAGCCCCATCACTGGATATTCACTGACTGATCAGTGGCCTCCTTAGTGAAATGACCTAAGAGCTGCACCATAGTCTGATTTCAGTGTTTGATTTGCTCCTGGACCACTGAACTGATTGTCCTTTAAAAAAGCCTCACTACACACACACACACACACACACACACACACACACACACACACACTCAGACCGTCAGCTGCCAAACCTAACTGTGTCTTCTTTCCAGGTGCAAATCCTGGACCAGAAGATGGATGTTAGCAATGCCCAGTCAAAGTGTGGCTCTAAGGTCAATCTCAAACATGTTCCGGGAGGAGGCAATGTGAGTAACTTAAGGGATGACTCAACACCAACTCAACCAAACCACTGGTGACAGAAACCAGCTCACCTGTCCTGACCCTGTACTTCCTCATCACTGCGCTGGATGCTAAATCAAACCATTTTCTAGTTCCACCTCTTTTGAATGCTTCACTACCAGACCCTGTCCTCTAAAACTAGAGCTGTTTAGAAATGGACCTCATGCGCCGCTGGACATTTCTACTCCCTACTTCGATATCCGTGCCCTACACCAGTGCTTCTCAAACTGTTTCTATTAGTGGACCCCTACTCAGATATTTTTTCAGCTGAGTACCTCCTTCAATGGCACAACGTTTTGAAATAAATACATTACACATTTTTACATTATTATTATTATTATTGTTATTATAATTATTATTATATTACTTTTTAAATAAAGATTTAGGCTATCAAACTTGTATGTGAGTATCCAGATTTAACAGATTTTATTAACGTGGGATTATTTTAGAATTGTTTATAACCAATACTTTAAAAAGTAACTCATTTTTAGAAATGTTCTGAGTACCCACTGCAGTACTCCAAAGCACCCCTAGGGGTATGAGCACCCCCACTTGAGAACCACTGCCCTACACCAACATGAGGAGGCGGACGATAGATGATACGGACATAGATTGAGATAGATTAGATAGATAGCTAGATAGAGAGATTGAGAAAGATGAATGATTAGATGGATAGATAGAGAGAGAGATTGAGAAAGATGAATGATTAGATGGATAGATAGATAGAGAGATTGAGAAAGATGAATGATTAGATAGATAGCTAGATAGAGAGATTGAGAAAGATGAATGATTAGATGGATAGCTAGATAGAGAGATTGAGAAAGATGAATGATTAGATAGATAGCTAGATAGAGAGATTGAGAAAGATGAATGATTAGATGGATAGCTAGATAGAGAGATTGAGAAAGATGAATGATTAGATGGATAGATATAGATATATATATACATAGATAGATTCATAGATACAGAAGATTACCAGGTTACCAATGAGGAAGTTGACAATAGATTGCTGGATAGCAAGATAGATCGAGAGACAGATAGGTGGATGGAGAAAGATGAAGGATATAGATAGATGGATGGATGGAGATAAATAGGGGGATGGAGATAGATGGATAGATAGATGGCAGAGAAGGACTTCAAACTGCCTATCGTGAAACCATTTCATGTGGATGTCTCTCTCTCTCTCTCTCTTCTACTCAGGTTCAAATCCTGGATAAGAAAATGGACGTGACTAACGTCCAAGCCCGCTGTGGGTCAAAGGCCAACTTGAAGCACACACCTGGGGGAGGAAAGGTGAGTTACTTGGGGGTGAACAACACTATGTGCTCTGGAGGCTCAGCCTTGGAACAAATCAAGACTCTTTTGAATGCTTCAAAACCATTGTATGGCCTGTATACCTTAATGTCAAGATTTCTATTCCACAATATCTATTCACTGCGGGGAAGAGATCACTAAACATGGCTGCTGATCAAGAAGGTTCTGTTCCCTCACCAGGTCGTTCTCCAAGATCCAGCATTGTAGGCCCACAAAATAAATGGATAATGGATGATAGATGATGATTGATGGATGGATGGATGGATGGATAGATGATGCACTATAGATGGTTGATTGATTGATGGAGGGATGATGGATGGATCAATGGATGATGGACTATAGATGGTTGATTGATTGATGGATGGATGATAGATGGATGGATGGATGATGCACTGTAGATGGTTGATTGATAGATGGTTGATTGATAGATGGATGTATAATAGATGTATCAAGATGAGACTTAGTGTATAGTCAACTACCATACTTAGTCCAAGAGTGCGGCTTTTACTTAGATTTCGCTAGCATCGCTAACCTTTTTCAGACTTTGATGATTCCGTTAGAGGACCCCGCCCTCAGCTCAGTGACAGTAGGAGATAGGCTGATAGGAGTTATGCTGTTCAATGTGGTGCCTTCAGAATGTGAAACAAGGGTCCCAAACATATCCTCGGAGATAATGCTGGCATGTCACCCCTGCTCCAGGGCTGGTGATGTGAGTCACTTAGGGATGAACAGCCAAGTTTAGAGAGTCTCTGTAGTTATGATCATCTAAACAAAACCATTGGTAGGCACCAAACATTCTCTTACCCCCCCAAGATACAAGTTATCCTACCTGAGGTCCTCCTCGGACCTCACGCCCCTCCGAGAACACCTCTCCTGTTCTGAGGTCAGCTTGGCCTCACGGCTGTCCCAACCCAACGGGGGATAACTCTGTTCTTCTACATTGTTACCTTTTCCAGGTACAAATTATTGAAAAGAAGCTGGACTTAAGCAATGTGCAGTCTCGCTGTGGATCCAAAGATAATATTAAGCATGTGGCCGGAGGCGGCAATGTGAGTAGTCAGGGGCCGAGGCTGCATCCTGGACCCCTGATGCATCTCCTCCACCGGGTTCACGCCCTGCACGAGACTCACCTCCTTAACCCTGTCTGCCCCTCCACCCGAACCTCCACCCCACCTCTATTAACAGTATCTTCTGGAAGGCATTGCATCATTTCAACTGCGACATGGCTGAGTTCTAGCTACATGATTCCTGCTGTGAGCATCCTAGCTGATACTAATTACATTTCAGGCATTAGAAGAATCAATGCAGTTGTCGTGTCGCTGCTCTTCTACGGGAGGGGGGCCCTGTAACAGCTGAAGGTGCAATGCCCTGGTCTGATAAAGAGGTTAAAGACCTAGCCGGACATCCTGTTTAGTGTGACTACTACAGTAATGTGCTGTGAACCTTGACCCCATCCTAAAACAACATGCATTCCCGCGTGAGGAATGATCTGACCGGAGCAGATGAGTGGAAGGGAAGAGGCTCGGGTAGAGACCCGAAGAGCTGCTCCTCTCTGAGCCGGGACTGATCCATGACCTCGCCGCTGACGGACAGGCAGCCAGACGGACGGACAGAGAGACAGGCATTGATGGACAGATACAGAGAGACGGTCAGACAGACAGATGGACGGCCAGACAGAACAGCCAGACAGACAACGAGACAGCTCTTTGATGACAGGCAGGCAGACCGACAGATACAGACAGAGAGAGATGGACAGACAGACAGAGAGAAAGGCACAGGCAGACTGACTGACAGATAGATGGGCGGACGAATAGACAGACAAACAGACAGACATACCAAAATCTAAACATCAACAATAAAACATTTAAAACAGATAATTTACCAATGTTTGATTTTAACTGTGTGCTGTGACTCTAACCCTGCTAGTTAAACCTGTGACTGCTTCATATGAAGCTAGAACAACATAGTTAGCATGATATCGTTAGTGTAACATAGTTAGCATGACATAGTTTACATAACAGTAAAGTGTGACTCTTAATGACTGTAACCTTCAGAGGCTAACAGGACAGCGCTAGCCCTAGCCCTAGCCCCTTCTGTTTGGCCAAGAAATCCCCTTTAACTTTGTCTTCTTCTTCAAAGCTTGAATCGTGTTTTGCTTCTTCTCTCCTTTCTTGTCTCTTAAGGTGCAAATCGTGCACAAGAAAATCGATTTGAGCAACGTTCAGTCCAAGTGTGGTTCAAAGGACAACATTCGCCACAAGCCAGGTAAGAATACCTGGAGGGCCTCTATTTTACCAGCCTGCTACTTCAGGGTTCAGGCCTGCTCAGGTCACTGAGGGTCACCTGAAGCCTCCAGCAGCAGCTGTGTGGGGTCTGGGTTCCATCACACCTGGTGGTAGAGGGCCCCTCGAACACATCATTACTCACACAGTCAGATTGGCTATGCTTGCCATTGTTGAACAGTTAATAAACAGAACAACAGAACAATCGAGTTGTGTATCTTTGTATCTCACTTGTCTTGATTAACTTTGTTTAAACGATTTAGGTGGTGGAAATATTGAGATCAAGCATGATAAAGTTGATTTCAAAGTCCAGTCCAAGATCGGCTCTCTGGACAACATCGGCCATGTGGCAGGAGGGGGACAGAGGAGGGTAAGCTAATGTTACATAGCTACAGAGAGCTAAAGCTAACACTACACAGCAACATAGATACAAAGCTAATGGCTAACACTTTATAGCTACAGAGAGCTACAGCTAACACTACATAGCAACATAGATCTAAAGCTAATGGCTAACGCTACATCGCTACAGGGGGCTAAATGCAGTTTTAGACCACTAGTGCACTTTGAGAGCACTAGAGCTTTCGGTGAACACTTCTTTTAATAAACCAGAGCTCTAACCACATAAGTTCCCTTTAAGAGCCCTAGAGCTATTAGTGAACAGAGCTTTTGTTGAACCAGAGCTTCTAGAGTACAATTTAATGTTGAGAGCACTAGAGATTTTACAGAACAGAGCTTTTAAAGAAAAAAGCTTGTACTGAACCACAGCTTTTAGAGCATGCGTTCACTTTTAGAGCACCAGAGCTTCAAGTTAACTAAAACTTTTAGAGCACTAGAACTGTTCGACAGCTAAGCTTTTAGACCGCGAAAACATAGTGAATTAGAGCTTTTAAAGAATATGGCTTTTAGAAAACTAGAGCTCTTAGACAATTAGAGCTTTTAGAGTTTCCTCCACCCCTCATCCTTCTACCCTCAACCTGTTTTCTCTGAGTTTGTTGTCACTCATTCATCACTATTCTTTCTCACCGTCAGGTGATCATTTGGTTGTTGTTTTTATGATCATGTTCTGTGCTTTGAATTTGTTTTTTTTGTTTTTTTTCTGTCATCCCATCCCCTCACGTTTTCTGTTGGCTGGCTTGGGGGTGGGGTCATCTCTCTAGAGAGAGCAGGGCAAGGGGTCAGAGGTCAGCACCTCAGAGAGCCCCTCCCCCGCCGTCTCCCCCCCACTGTCACCCCCTAGCCTGCCCCCCGCTCCCGCCACCCCCCACCTCACCAACCCCCTCATAAAGATTGACGACACTAGTGAGTACCAAAGACCACTGTTGGTTTATCAAGACCGCTCCGTACTCTGATCATTTTCATGTTGAGGAATATCTCCCTTTAGGTGAGTTACTTTCAAGCCAAACCAGGTCATACCTGGTATACTCCACCAGGTGGGGCTCTAGTTTCTGTTACATTATCACATCCCAAATTTCCCATCTGGGATTAATTAACTTCCCAGTTGACCTTATTTATATACAAATAGTATAGATACTTCAACATTTCAAGTTCAATATTTAGCCTAAATGAATCACTTAGACTCAAGGTTAAGATAAGATAATGAACTTTATTCATTCAAAACTTGAAATTTGTGGTGCCGCAGCAGGTAAATACACCACATACAAAAATAAGAAAACTACAAACAATATACAGCAACTGTCTATACAGCACACACACTAACGTAGTAGAAATGTAGTAGAAAGTTGTTTGACTTAAATATATATTTGAATATCTCGTGGTTTTGAGTCCATCCTGAATCATCCTCACCAGATTGAGTCCCACAAGCTGACCTTCCGCGAGACGGCCAAGGCCCGCACGGACCACGGGGCGGAGATCGTCTCTCTGGAGGACTCCCCGCGCCAGCTGAGCGCCGTGTCGTCCTCCGGCAGCCTGAACATGGCCGACTCCCCGCAGCTCTCCACGCTGGCCGACCAGGTGTCCGCCTCCCTCGCCAAGCAGGGCTTGTGAACCGGCAACCTCATCAGCATCATAATCCCCCCGGAAGAGCCACGCCTTCCTCGGCATCTTGCCAAGAGTTTTTTATCTTACTTTAGCCCCCCCTCACTGATATCACAAACCTTTAAGGTATTACTTAAAAAGAAAAAAAAGAAGGTAAAGAAAGTTCCCGTCTCTGCGGTCCTTGACCTCTGACCCGGTTAAGAGTTAAAGCAGTTTGACGGAGGATAGCCGCAGGTTCGATCCCCAGCCTCTTACCGTCATCATCCATGTCCGAGTCTAATGTCTTCACACTCAAAGTGGTCAACTTTCCAAAATGTTATTTTTCCGTGTGAAATATGTACCCCACACCCCTCCTACTCACTGCGTTTTGATTGGTAGAAAATACTGGAATGTGACCGGTAAAGTCAGAAAAGCGTTAAAACAAAACATTTACAGGGTATAAAGGAGCTATTAGGGTAAACGTTTAAAATAAAAGCATAATTCTCGCTAAAGAGACGGTAAAACGCAGTGTTTTGCGGTGTTCATTCGACACACGGAGGAAGCGGATGAGATGCAGCCCTTGAACAGAATGGTTAGAGTAGAAGTGATTTTTTTCCCCGTTGGGCACAGGTTCATAAATGTATTCTGTGGATATGACATGTATTTGATATGGAGAAACATTTGTATTGTGCCTGCTACTGTCAGTGTTAACTTATTTTATACCATACTGCTGAAATTGTAATGCACTAAGCTTGACTTAGGGTGGAGATTAAACTAGACACATCTAGCCAGTGTATAACCCATGGCCAATGTCTACAACTAAATATCAAGTAAAGACAAGTTAGTTATCGCTTAATGATTTAAACTTTAATCACCCTTATCACCACAGTATAAAAGTTACGTTTAGATAACGGGTGTTTAAAAGATAACGTAGAAAAGGGATAAATGTTTGCGATCGCCAAATCTGTCCCATACTTTGACAATACGAAGATAAACTGCTTTGGAAACTTCAGCAGATACGTGTTGCTCTGAATATTAGGATGCTCTCCAGTGTGTTTCACCAAGGCCTAGTCCTAAATCCGCTGGGGATTTCCCTGTCACTTAGGTGGAGGAAAAACGAGTCAAAGCCTCCTTAGAAATCCTTCAGTGACCATGATCCAGTTATCATCCGTGGTGATCGTGATGAACCCTGCATGTGGTCCGTAGAGGTCCTCGCACGCACACACCCGTTTCCTGTTCCACTGCTGTGAGCGCACAGGTAGGCTCCATGGACTATGTGCACAAGGAACAGAGCATCTCAAAGCGGTCCTTTCCCTAACGCCCTACCGCCGTGGCTCGGTTTAACATGCCGTCTCAGGCCGCAGCCTTCCACATAATAACCTGCATGCTAATATATCGGTTATCTTACACACGACGGCACCATCGTATGGAACACGGCTAGGAGGGATCAGGCGGTCGTGGGACTGAGGAGGTGGAGGTGGTCCGAGTCTGGATTAGGTGGTGCTCTTCTTTTGAACTAGAAATAGCTTTCTGTTTGCGGTAAGAAAACTCATTTAGATTTTATTTTGACGCTGTACAGTCGTGGAAATGTGATTGCCATCAGTATTGTGGATTTTACCAATAACTGGTTTATGACCTTGTTGCTGTATGTGTATTTGAAAATAAATGCTATGAAATCACTGTCTGGTTTACCTCTTACAAAGAGTGCATGTGCACACTGACGCCAAGTTAAACATAAATGTTTTAATGGTACTATTTACAAAACAATTCTGATTTGGATTAGGTTAACTGCTGCAACATCAGATGGGTACTTCAACATCTTGCTTAACTACAAACGGAAAGTGATTGAAAACAGGTGAAAAATGATACCATAGATTTTGCATAGCAATTAGTTACTGGGAGGGGGCTAGTGTTGACAGGACATGGTATTCTTTCAGATGTCTAGTTCAGGCTGCAGATATTCCCTTAACATGTGAAACCTGAGGCATTGTGTGTGAGGGGGGGCTGGAGAGGCGTTTCTTAAAGAAGCGGTGCAGCTGTTGAAACCTCTGCTGTAGAACTAGAGTGCAGACGAGCAGATCCTGTCCTACAGGGCTGCGTTTGGCATCCTTTTAACAAGCCTGCTGCTATATTAGCATTAGCATCCATGGAGCAGGCAGCGCTCTACTACCTGGGTAATCTGTAGGGCTAGCAGAGCTAGCATTAGCATGTGTGGTATCTTGATTGGCTAGCAGAACAAGCATTATCATGTGTGGTATGTTGTATGGTTAGCAGAACTAGCATTAGCATGTGTGGTATCATGGACGGCTAATTCAATTAGTGTCAGCATGTGCAGTATCCTGTAGGGCTAGCGTAACTAGCATGTGTGGAATTTTGTATGGCTAGTAAACCTAGCAATAGCATGGGTGAAATTTGTAGTGCTAGCAGAACTAGCATTAGCATGTGTGGGGCTAAGTGCTCTTGAGACAGCAGTCCTGTGTGCCTACTGCCACTTATTATACAAAATAAAAATAAACCAAAGCAAAACAGACGACAGCAGGACGAAGCAAACAAGCGCTTGGGCATCGCAGAGACTCGAGAGGAATGATTTACCGTGACAACAAAACATACATGAGTCCAACGTGAGTCAGGAATGAGTGGAGCGCAACAGAACAGAACTTGGCAGTCAAACAAGGCGGCGGCCTCTAGTGGGGAGAGGAGGGAACTACACCCCCCAATGTACCTGTATATCTGGGTGGGGGGGGGTTAAGGATATTTATTATTATTTTGTCACTCCACTAAAAATGTACATGGGAATTACAAGCAAACTAGTGAATAGAAAACACCCTTTGGCATACGTGGAGTAGTGGGCTACATAGTGAGCTACGAGAGACACGCCACACACATCGCTAAGCCCCATGTACACTGTTCAGCCTACTACACAGATCAGTTTTATAGCACATTCTTTTTATATTCTTTTTTTTTACATTTACCTTTTTTTCCTGTGACAAAAAACAAAGTGTAGGGAAAGGCTTCTATCTCCATAACGTTCACTAAAAACTGTGAAAAGTATCCCACTGGTGTTTGAATATCAAACAACAGCAACCCCTTAAGATCTGCTGCTCCTGGTTCTGAGGTTAATGCGGGGCGTAGGAGGGGCTTGGATGAGGGGCGGGGCTCCAGAGAAGGGGGTGTGGTCAGAATGGGGGGTGGGGTCGCAGCAGTTTATCATCGGTGGGCGGGGGCCTTGTGTTTGAGGTCGTCCTCTTCGCAAGGCAAGTCCATATCGTCAGAATCCAGCCTGCCGTAGCCCGTTGCTCGGCAACCAGAGATGCTGCGCATCCGGGCGGCGACGGCGTTACTGTCGCTCTCCACCTCGGGCTGCATCTCCGGGTCCTCCGACATCGGGAAGTTACGGCGCTCCCAGGGCGCCACCGTCTGGAACCAATCACAACACGCTATGTCACCACAGGTGTGTCTTCAACCATTTTTGCACAAGGATGTTATTTATTTATTCTTGCCTCAAGACAAATCAATCGTTAAAGGGCCCCTGTTTCACCAGCAGCTGTAGGTGTGAGCAGACGGCCCTGCCCTGTGACATCACAAGTGGGAGTGTCCACCGAGAGGAATGGCCGACAGGCAGGACCACCGGGTAGGCTGGCAGACCGATCTATCCAGCGTACATCTAGGGGGCCACTCCCGCTTGTGATGTCACCATGTCACAGGGCAGATCTGAAAGAGCTTGTAATGGCTCATCCCTCACACCTGGCCGTACACAAGGGCCCACTAATCACCAATTTGTCTTTGCCTAAACCTTTGTAAATGAGAAAGAATGATGTCCCTGAAGCAGTGAGCTGGCAGCCATTTAGGCCTCTGAATGGGACCTACAATTTCTGAAGAGCAACTTTATCAAACTGGATGATAAATAAGGGAAGCACCTTTCAGCTCCATTAACTGTCGGAGCTGTCTGAGACATCGCTTCCACCAAACACACACTGAAATCCATTCAGACACATCTGAGGTCCCTTCTTGCTCAGAGACATGCTGATGAAGCACTGGGAGAACCCCCGGCTGAGTAAAGAAAGGTACGGTCCGTCTGGATCAGTGTCAGCACAGAGTCTGCCTCTCCCTTTGAGGGTGTAGGGGTCAGGACACCTTGCTCAAAGGTCCCAACAGGTGGGCACTGAGAATGGAACCCAGTTCCAGTGGGCTCCCAGCAGAGAGGAGGCTTGAGCCCCAGTATAACCCAGCAGAGAGGAGCCCCAGTATAACCCAGCAGAGAGGAGGCTTGAGCCCCAGTATCCCCAGTATAACCCAGCAGAGAGGAGGCTTGAGCCCCAGTATAACCCAGCAGAGAGGAGCCCCAGTATAACCCAGCAGAGAGGAGGCT
>JAOPJO010000069.1:16669745-16684758 GCA_027123675.1 Molva macrophthalma | reverse complement strand
TAGCCAAGAGGTAACATGCAACCAATAACTAGCTGTCTACTATCTAGCCAAGAGGTAACATGCAACCAATAACTAGCCGTCTACTATCTAGCCAAGAGGTAACATGCAACCAATAACTAGCCGTCTACTATCTAGCCAAGAGGTAACATGCAACCAATGCAATCTCATCATACAAATAGTCAACACAGAGGTTTGCAAGAAGATAAGATTGTAAAGAAATGAACATTGGCATCACTTCATAACCGACTAAAAAACAAGGATACCGTTTTCCACAGCGTGCTCTCAGTCCATGAACGGTATTTCAAAGCCTCTGAGTCTAAATGAATTGCTTGTAAATTTAAAGATGCTTTGTTTTCTAAAAGCCAAAAAGTTCAGGGTTTTACTAAAGCTTGAATCTGCATTATCTCCCTCTACTCAGGGAAGCTAACATTGCCAACGCCAGCATTGGGCGGTAAGAGTATTTGGGTCGGGGGCAAAGATGCGTAATAAGATGTGACTTATACCAGGGAGCGGCTTATATGTGGTATTTTGAAACATACAACCCCATTTTACCACTCCTGCGTCTTATAGAAGATGAGGCTTTATTTTCGAAAAATAGGGTAGTGGGAAACACGACCACTGTTTCAAACCACTGCAACATATCACTTTGCTGTACACGCTACAGAGATTATTTTGCAGTTCATTAATCCATTATTATTTATATACCATATTTTTCGAAAATAAAGCCGCATTTTCTATAAGCAAGTTATTGTTCGTAAAATTGGAATACAGACCAGGGCTTTACTTTTAAACACACGGTAAATACATGTCCTTTAATTATCTTGATCTTGCCTGTCAAAGATTCACCTATATTTGTATGATTAACAGAAACTCCCAGCTGTAGGCCACATTGCCAAATCACCACAGGGATTAAAGAAAATATTTAGCTTTGAGTGTACGCTTTTATGCCTCATAATACCAACACAAAAATGCAAAAGTCACAGAGGCCTTAGCATTATGTATATGACACAGGCATATATAGTCGGTTTCTGAGTAATGCATAACAAATACAGCCCTGTCTACAGCCTAGAGTCTATATAGGCCAAAGGTCCAAAAGGCAACAGGCCTGGGTGGTAAAATCTGAGTTCTGAGCTGTTGTTGCTAATGATCTACCAGCCCTCCTTAGGTCACTAGGTCTGTTAACGCTGTTGATCCACCTGCCTCTACATTTTCACTTTGCAATACATTAACATACCCAAACAGCAGCCCTCCCAGTCTGACTAGGAGACAAAGAGATAGGGAGACAAGGGACAGCCAAGGGAGGGACAGACAGCTAGGGGGGAGAGACAGTGGCAGAGAAAACGAAAGAGTGTGAGCTCCAGAAAATGTGGGTTCTTTCCCCATGAAGGTAACACCTCCTCCGGTAGAGACAGCTATAGCCACTATTGTGTCACCAACACCTGTTGGCATTCAGAGCCCTGCCGTTGGCTGTAACAGGTCCTTTACTAGAGAAGGAACAGTGCTTCTATAGTTTTTTTGTACACAAGCAGTTGAGACATTTTACATTTTTAAAAGCATTAGCAGGCAATATATCGAAGGGATGCCTTACCAAAAGCGACAAAACCAACATTTTCCACATACTGTGGACATCCGTGTCAAATAAACCATTACCAGTCCAGCACCGTGTGTACGTGGCACCGCTGGCTGATTACCAGTCCAGTACCGTGTGTACGTGGCACCGCTGGCTGATTACCAGTCCAGCACCGTGTGTACGTGGCACCGCTGGCTGATTACCAGTCCAGCACCGTGTGTACGTGGCACCGCTGGCTGATTACCAGTCCAGTACCGTGTGTACGTGGCACCGCTGGCTGATTACCAGTCCAGCACCGTGTGTACGTGGCACCGCTGGCTGTGAGAGGACACAATGAAGGGGGGGCTTACATTTTGACGTGCCGCTGTTCGACGTCTACTCGGGCCACCTCCTCTTCCTCCAGGTCCGAGTCTCCACCAGAGCTGCTCTCCGTCACATCCGAGTCAAAGGCGCTCTCCGTGGCGCGCAGGTTGGCTGAGCCGCTCAGACACAGCCTCTCCAGCTCCGTGGGCATGGCCCCGGCCTTCAGGAAGCGGCCCAGGCTGTCCCTGCCGACCGCCGCCTGGCGCCCCGTCCTCCACGACGCCGTGGAGGGGGACACTTCCTGTCTGCGCCCGGGGCCCACCAGCCGGCTCAGAGCCGAGCCCAGGAAGCCGCCCAGCTGCTGCTGGACATGACGCTCCACCTGCTTAGCCTGCACCACCTGCAGCCGTTTTCGGAGGCGCCGCAAACGGCTCTCGATCTGTGCCTGGCGGCTGCTGGTGAGCAGGGTGCGCTCTCTGATCTGGGAGTCCAGGATGTCCAGAGAGTAGGGAGGAGGCTGGGAGACAGAAGATGGAGGAGGAGGCTGCAGCAACACGGGTGAGCTCTGCTGGCTGCCACCTGGCCTCTCTCCATCTGCTTGTTGCGGGCAAGTTGAGGAGCTGTGTGAGCTCTCCTCTTCTGCATTCATGTGTTCGTTAGGACCGCCCGGCCCAAAGGCAGGTGGGGAGGGAGGCTGTGCTGGTGGGGGGTCAGGGCTGTTACCATCTGTGGTGAGAGAGACCCTGGAGGAATGTGCCTGATGATGTCTGAGGGTTCTGATGGTGGGGGTGTTGTCTGAGTCTAGGGAGAGATTCTGGGGGTCCGAGGTGGCGGAGGCGGAGGGTTTGCCTCCGTTGACCGCCACCATACAGCCCGAGGTGGGCATGGTGGCCAGCTTCTTGGCAAGGCCGTTGACGGGAGCCATGGGCTGGCTGCCGCCGTTGGTGTTAGCGCTCATCAGGCTCTTGAGCTGACCGCCAGAGAGCTCGAAGGTCTGCTTCTTCCTTAGCAGGAAGTCTCCCCCTCCGTTGAGCAAGGAGCTGGGCAGGATGCCGTGACTTTTCAACACAGACTGTTTGATGAGGATTTCTTGCAGGGCAATGGATTCCTTGGACGACGGGACAGGTGTCACATCAGAGCACAGGTAGGAGGCCACCAGCGGCTGGAGCTTGCCCAGGCTGGGCGTCTGGGCCGGAGCGTCGACCTGCTGCTGGCTCTGCTGCTCCTGGAGAGCACGCTCGTCGGAGGCCTTGCGCCTGGCCGGCCCGCCGCTGTGCAGGAGGAGGTTGCTGGAGTCGGGGTGGTTCTCTGAGCTGCCCGGGGAGAGGCTGGAGGATGGGGCGGCCAGTTTGAAGCGGATGTGGTGAGCTTCGGCTGGGGCGTCGGTGAGAGCGGGCGCCATCGCAGCCATGCAGTGCAGAGGGACGGGCACCGTGGCCAGCTCCACACCACCCGCTTACAGCCCCGCCAGAAGACAGCCTGGACCAACCACACAGGTAGAGAGAACTGCATTAACACACACGGGCCAGAGAGAACACACACACCCACCCCCAACAAGTGAAGACTGGAGAACAACATTAACACCAACAGAAAGTCAGAACGGCATAAACTAATCGGTAAAGAGAGAAAGATTACACACAAAAAGCCAACCTCAAAAGATACCTGATGAAGCTATGGACTACTCAAGTCAGTACTACTGAGAATATCGAAAAATGACATGAGATAATGTGTGCTAATATAGCAACCATTTCCAGAAAGCCCCGTCTGTGTTGTGGAGAGTGAAACATAACTGGGCCTCGTGTCCCATCTGAAATCAGCAGGCAAGTGCAGTTTTAGCATTTGGTCTTATGTACTAGTACTAGAGGAACAAAGACTTGATGTATACATATCAATATGAGATGACTACAGCAACTGGAAGTTTATCCAGAATAACCCTGGCCAGTATGGTAAGTGTTTTATTTGAACTATAATAGCAATATGCAGTGGCCGGTACTTAAGCTTGATGGGAGTCTGAGACATTGATTGAAAAAGGAGAGCTAAAGTGATTGTCCAGCCCTAATATATTCTAAAGGCCAATATAATGAGATGGTGGTGACTCAGTGACATTTTGTTGACCTGCTTGCCGCTACGTTGCTAAAAGTGATACTGCAGAGGCATCAGGAAACAAAGGCAGGTAAACTGGTGTAAATGTTTATCCAAACCAGACTCCCATCTGCTGTACTGCAGTGACCTTGGGCTGAGAAGTGTTAAGTCTGATGGAACAATAATCACATCATACAGCCACAGTCAACGCCTTAGCTGCAATTACTCAGAACACTACTCAAATAGGATTCTTACGTTTAAATTCTAGCTGGTGGTGGGTGATGCGCGCAAAGCAAATCATCCCACCCTATTGGCCTACATGTGTCCGTGTGATGCAGGGTTCCACGTAGGGCGTGTGATTACATGGATTTGGGCCTGCTGCAAGTACACATGATGTCACCCTTCATCCCCTTGTAATTTCATATGTACACAACGCCTGTACGTGCTGTCAAACATTTGCCTTTCTACGCGGATCACACAGGTTCGCTGTGTGTGGGGGGACTGGTATCTGAATTCGGATGGGTGTATTTGCAGCTTGACCGAGTGCTTCGTCCTGGATGTCTTCAGGATGAATAGGGGGCTCAGTGCTCCACCGCAGCGCGCACAACGCCATGTTGGTATTTCCCAAGGATTATGCAATCTATCCACCTAAACCGCTTCATCAAACCCACCCGGTTCGTTGGTAGAAATTACGCTCGAATACACTACGTATTTTTTTTAATACGCATAATCGACCGTAGTATGGCGTAACGTTACATGTAACAATCCAACGACTGTTGCACAATAGCGACACAAATGTACAGATCTTAACACCGTCCATTCGCAGTCAACAAACAGTGCCGCTGTTTACTTTAATGCCTGTATATTCCAGTAAACACCGCGCTTCTGGTGGCACTGAGTATTACGTGTCAACGAGGGTTGGATCTGGCCAGGCATTCTCGGTAGCTTTGGTCGAGGTGTAGAATACATAAGTTGAAGATCAGCCGTGAAATGGCGAAGTGTGTTGGGCGAGTTCTATGATTATAAGAAACTTAATGCGGACAAAATGTGTATAAGCATGTCACCTAATACGCCGCGTGTAGATAAAGCGCTTGGTTCGCGGGCTAGCGATAGCCCAGAAAGCTGCTAATGGGAGAAACGCACCCTGCTAACTAACTAGCATGCAGGACCCAACAACACACTTATCACGAAAAGCTACACACAACCAGTGCACTTGGTGTGTTGTTGGGCCGCCATGTCGTTATATTTCGATGTAGCATATTCGCTGTGGCATTTCATTGAGTCTGGTGAACAAAGTGCCACTGAAACACTGCCCGTTTTCACCAAAACACACAGAAGGAACCCGGAGCGAATTCATACTAGCGTGTCGCGTATCGGTGCAGCCACACTACAACCTGTTAACCAGCAGTGTCATCTGGTTATTAAGACTCATGATCAAAACCATCACAACTTATTTCAATCAACGACTAGTACGTAGTGGCGACATAGTAGACTAGCATTTCAATGACCGGAATGGGATCGTTGCTGTGGGCATAGCGCATAACATTCATCGCCATGACGCTGTGCATGTGTTGGTGGACAATGATATGGAGTAGAAATGTGAGAAACATGTGAAAATGAGCCGAGCTGAGTGTAAGCCCTTGCCTCGCTGCTAGATCGCTAACAAAGAAAAAGGAGGAACCTACCACGTGACGAGGTTGCACTATCCGAGGGAATTTCGCTAACAATCCCCCGCAGTTTAAGTGAAAAAACAAGAATATCGGCAACAAAATGCGTCTTCCTTCGATCGATCGGCCATTAATTAATCCAAGAAGGCGGAAGATCGCAGAACACCCTGGTTTACGAAGCAGCTCTGGGTTCGTTCCGGAATCGCGCAATGGGCGAATCACCGAACTACACCTCGTCCCCCTCGTCGGTGAACCGAAAATAAGACAAGGCCCGGAAATGTGTATATCCCCCGAATTATTTCAGATGTGGTATATTTGAAATTATATTTTGACGAAAAGTCAAACACCCCGAAAGGCGAGCGTAATCCAGACGGTGGTTTATCGCGAGTCTTTTTTCTCGTTTTAGGGAGAGACGCTTAGAAAATGGCGGCTAGCTCCTCTCCCTCGGATTTGAGTCTGACAAACATAGAAGTGCTGTGTGTGTGTCTGTGTATGTGTGTGTGTGTGTGTGTCTGAGCGTGCGTGTGTGTGTGAGCGTGTGCGTGTTGCTTGCATGTAGGCGGGAGTCATTACACGTTCTCACCACTAGAGTAAAGGGCCGATAAGGAACAGAATAAAACCAAAAAGAAGATACCACAGGAGGGCATTGTCTTCCAAAGGATGAATGTGGTTATGATTTTAGCCAACAACATAAACATAACCAGTATAAGCATACAAACCCCGTATATAATACCACAGCCAATAGATTACATGAACAATGTTGTTTTTGATCTGCCAAATGTAAATAAAGTATATTATACTAATAACACCTCATTATTAAATAATATCTCTTGATTGGACAGTATTTTTTTTAACAACTATTAAGTTTTGTTCGATTTAGTTTGCATGCGTGTGAAATGCTCTCTCATGTTGCATTGTAACAGACAACACCCTCAAGGAAATGGGCAGAAGGAGGGGTTGAAAGACTGCGCTGCTCAGAGGAACAGGATCAGCCACCATTACACCAACACTCACACATTACAACCACCGGCCACTTGGCGGAGCTCTTTCACAGGCCTGGACTTCCAATAGCTGTCCCACTGTTGTATACAAATACCAGGTAATATTTAAATTAGGGTATTGCAACGTAACATAATGGTAATTAAATATAATGGCTATACTTAAACAAAATAAAGGAGTTATTATTTATGTATATAAATTGAAATAGATTCAGAATTTTCAGTTTTCATTTACGTTGTTATTATGCCTTAGATTAGACCAGGTACTTGAATGTGGGATGGGATATACATTAGTGTGGAGATGGATGTATTACCATGCAATATATTTGTGAATGCGTCTAACTTAAGTGAAAGGAAAATAGCGGTCTGGGTGAAAACACTATAGTTACAGTCTCTCCTGGCTTTGCTAAAACATCTTTTACCAATCTAATTCTTTAAAATGACTTTCTTGTATGGACTATGCCGAAGAGCATGTAGTGTGAGCTCGACCCATACATGTAAACAACAGCAATAGAGCACTTTCTGTCCTTTGGAATCAATGCAAGTGGCGTCAGTACTACGGCAAAGGTTTTGGGTTGACTATGAACCAAAGAAAATCCTTGTCGACTGAAATTTGACCTACTCTTCGAATAATTAATTAGTTGATGGGGTAAAAAACACACATTATCTCTAGATTCGATTTTTTAGGGCTCTAGCCAGCAAATAAAGCGGTTACACCAATCACAATCAGGTATCTTTGTAAAGGTCACCATGGACACTGTACATGTTGTAGGACAAGGCGGAGGTAACGGAGGTATAATTGAATCCTCTAAATACATTGGATATTTTGGTGAAAGGACAGAGCATAAACTCATCTTCACAAGGCTGTATAGGTTGAGTAATCCATCCGTCATTTTCGCCGGCTTGATTATTATTAGAAAATGCCGCAAATTTGCGTCCCGACTGATGTAAAATTAGCCTGGGAACCAGACGAATCTTGGGAGCTCATGTTTCATTTGCTCTGCAGATAAGGTCTGGCTCCCGTCACAAAAATATTTCTGCCCGGTACGACATAGACCGACCAATCACAACCGTTTATCTAGCATGAGACGGGATAAATGCTATGACGGTGCAGAGGAGCGCCGTAGAGGTCTGTTGATTCTGCTATCGAGACCAACTGGACGGGGTGTTTTCACTAAAAGAAGAACAAACAACTGAGAAGAAGGATGTTTTTCGTCGCTCAGTGCTGCGTCCCCCGTTGTGTTGCTCTGATTGGTTGAAGGCCGATCCAATTGCGTCCAGAAGCATTTTGGTCTGCGCCCGTTGGTGACGCCTTTTGGAAATCTAAAATGAACGGAGAGGTTCCAGAAGAATTGCAGTTTGCAATTCGTCTGGCAATGCCAGGCTAATGTAAATTAGCTTTGGCGCAACAATTTCGTCCGTGTTCTTTTGTTTTCGCATCATTATTTTCTACGTGTCTGCGGTGAAAGGATCTTAAAGCAGATAACCTGAGATTTTTTTGTTTTTCTCCTGTTTTAACAAAATGCTACAACACCAACGTTTTTGGTGTGGCAGTAGTTTGGAGGCGAGTAAACGTTCAGTAAGTTAGAAGTCTCCATTAGACCAAAGACCAAAGCGCTACTGCTACTGTTGATGTTTGTGACAGATGCATTCATGCTGACATAATGGGCACAACAAAGTTTTTTTGACAAATAATATTGGTAACAGATGTTTTAGTGAAGTCAGGGGAGACGGTAACAATGGTTGGGTTACCCAGACCGCTACTGTCCTTCAAGACAAATTGTTAGTTAATACAACCCAAACTGTGTTCACCATGTGCATGTACGTGCTGGTCTGTATACGCTAGTCAACCTTATTATCAGAAATACATTTGCACACAATTGGACAAACCTTCGGACTGAACTCACTTGCTCTGCTCAATAACCACAGCTGATAAGATTGATAAATGTACATAGAGCCACTCCATGAGATTTATCAATAACCCCCAACAATAACACTATACCTTAGATGCCATCACTGAAAATCTCCATCCGGTCATCCAAGAGGCCATTATTCCGATTTCCGACTGTTACAACGTATGTTATACCTGAAAGAGAGGGAAAATAAAGATGAGCTAGGACAGGCTAGTTGGGAGAGGCTAGTTAAGATTGTCAGACTGACTTGAGAAACAGTTTTAGGGTTCATTTCTAAATCCACCAGAATGGATGGTCAGCAGACTCGTTGCGTGACGTCACAGGACCAGACTGGGTGGATAAACCATAGACTAAGTATGTCCCATTTAAAAAATAGCCTCATTTATTAGTGTGAAGTGCACATTTGTATACATTACATATAGCCAGTTTAAAAGAAAGTTTAACAAAGACAATCCAATTATGACAAATTAATTTACATGACATTTAAATTGAAATCAGGAGTTCATAATCTGTAAATATCGTATGATTAGTATAAATTCGATTTTTTTCAACCAACAGCAAAACGACCAACATTTGGCTAATTGAGGGCGGGAATTGAATAGCCCCCCGCACAAGGCCTTCTCATCTCATGACAGAACGCCTGGAAGAATGCTTCAAAAGTACAGTATTGGCGAGAAAGAGGGGGTCTTCCGAACATGGTTAGGAGGGAGCGATATCAGTTTCAGTTACATGGCTTAAGCTGTGAGAGAGAGGGCGGACCTTCCGATAGAGGGATATCCGTTTCCGTTACATGTTTTCGGATAGCGCTTTGTCAAATTATTCTCATTTTTAATGTCCTTGTCTTTGTCGCTGTTTTTCTGGTCCTGACTGGCTTTCCCAGCTCATAGGAAGTTAGAGAACAGATATTGCGTTGGCGTAGACCGGGATAACGCTACAGGTCACGACCCTCTCAGCCTATCTTCTTGCCATCTCATGGTAGAGGCAATCTTTTTTTCACCAACAGTCAGGATGTCGCTCTCTTGCACAAGGCCCTCCCACTTGCTCTATTCTGATTTAGGGTGTGAAGCCAGAATGTTTGATTGACTGGTAACCCAAAACGGCATGTAAGGGGTAACTCATGCCTTTAAATTACTGAGGGCAATTTGAGTCCATAAATCACTATTCATCTAAAATACAATGAAAATAACATACCCAAAGAAAATTAAGTATATCTTCATATAATCTGTAATATTGGTACCAAAAGAACAATAACAACTGTGAGTTTGTTGTGGAAGTTGAAGATTCATTTTCCGCCTGAAATACATGTCATGTTTAAGATTGAATACCACCTAGCGCATTATCAGTTGGTAGCCCTGTAGTACTATAGGGCCATAGCACAAATAAATCAATAGATCCAATGCCAACCAATGCAAGGTTGACCATAAAACTTTATGAGACACAAACAGGTAGATATCAGAAACCATTGTACAATAGAAGAATAGAATTGAATGACACCAAGCCAACACTCGCAATTGCACCATATGGCCACCAGGGGGCAATGAAGAATGTTTAACCTATACGGCCCTATTTCAATAAGGCATTTAAACAAATGAGAAAGTAGTCATGTGACACCACTAGAAAGATTAGATTCTCAATTTTTGGTTTATCATAACCATTGTTAGCTAACCGACAGACAATTCCAACCCCAAACAAAATACGAAGCACGCAACAACAAGAATTATGTATTTCATAACTGGGCACATACACATCAATTGCAATTGAAATTATTTTTCACGTCATTTGATCTAAACCTCGTCGAACTAGATGCAAAAAACAATCAAGAATAAACTTCACTTTTTCTAGTTACAACCCAAGATTTTGTCTTAACTTTGTTGTTTTAGTCATCAAAGTTGTGTTTGATCGCATAAAACCACCATCAACGGGTAACCTAGTGTCTTGGCACCATTTTGCAACATTAAAGTATTTTACAAATCCATTTTTAGAAGCTAAGAGAGGGTTTCAGAGGAAATAGGTAAATTGGCTACAATCAGAACACGTCCTTCATCGCCATCTGGTGGCCGTCTGGTGCAATTGCGATTGAATGGCTTGGTGTAATTTAATTGTATTCGCCCAGATCTTTGAATAGAGGGGTCAAATGTCAAAATTGTACAATGGGTTCCCAAGATATCCAACTGTAAGTGTCTCATCAAGTTTATGTCAATTTTGCATTGGATTTATGTTTTATGAGTTTATGGATTTATGTCTCATGTTTTATGAGATTTCGCTTAAACCTACCTTTACTAAAAACCTCTATCTTTGCTCTACTTTACTTTATTGACATCAAATATTGATACCCAATACCAACTGATAATGCACCAGGTGGTATTCACTCTAAAACATGAAATTTCCACAAAAAAAATCCACGTATGCTGCGTTCTAGCTGTATTCAGTAGTAGTAGTCCATTGATTATTTCACTTGTCAATCTCACAGATGTTATCTTTCTTTTGGTACAAATATTACATATTATTGCCCTTGCATTTGTGGAGATATACTCTATTTACTTTGGGTATGTTGTTTTCAAAAATA
This sequence comes from Molva macrophthalma, assembly GCA_027123675.1. Taxonomy (NCBI): domain Eukaryota; kingdom Metazoa; phylum Chordata; class Actinopteri; order Gadiformes; family Lotidae; genus Molva; species Molva macrophthalma. Next base: position 16,673,659 of record JAOPJO010000069.1, on the reverse strand, counting down.
AAGTCAGAAATAGGCCTAGTGATGAAGAGGTTAACCAGGAAATTGTAACATACAGAATAGGAACTAGCTACTGAGATTTTAACCTGAGATCCTAACAAAAACGAAGAAACCGTTGACTGAGTGATTGAGATATGCCTGCAATAGAACTAGAGGATGGTGGCTTGTCACTCTTTATCCATCTGAAGGCCGTTAGTGGAACTACACGTTCTACGGCCGCATATATGCAAGACAGTCAAGTTCAGGAATAGCTTTGCTCTGCAATCACTTCCCTCTGCAATCACTTCCCTCAACAAACCCACCACCATATGTTCAATGTGTTATGGTGTGTGTCTGATGTACTGAGGTCTTCGGTGTTATTTATACCATTTATGTTCTAGGTGATGTACACTGGTGGCAATTAATTTCCTTTCTGGAGGGCCATACAATCTAACCGAATTAACGCCCACCTCCACATGGTTATAACCACTAGGAATTTGGTCTCTTTCTAACTGGTCTGATATATCCCACTTTGTGATCAATAATACAGAACTGAAGAGCGCACAACAGGCATACAGAAAAGCACTCTTTCACCCGTTCAAGGCAGCCGAGATTAATTCGGTGTTAAATGTTACACTAATAAAAAGTCTGACGGGTAGGGCTAATGCAAATAAAGGTCACATATATCTCTGGATCAATGCCGATTAAATAACTTTGACAAATAAACATGTTTGGAAAACTGTAGGACAAATAGCCTATATATTGCAATAAAGTTTATCAGTAATACTTGGTATGTGTTGTTTACAACGAGAGAAAAACACAAGTAAGTTGGTAACCGTTACCATTAAACGAGTGTTCTACCGACGTGTGTGAAGGATCTAGCTTGCCACGGATACATTAATGATTAAAAACGCATATTTAGTCATCGTTTTAGGCATTCCTAATGTACGGTCTTTGACTGAGTGTTAGACTCGTTTCTTTGTGTTGTTAACACTCGTTAGTTTACAGATCCCACATGACTGGAACGCACCACCGCTAGCACCGCGGACCAATCACAACTCAGCTAGCTCGCCTGCTAGAAAACATGCTAACAACTGTTAGCATGTTTCCAACATGACTTACCGATGACTTACCGTTTTTAACACATTTGGCACAAACGCGTTGCAGGAAAAAATTGTCGTATCATACCAAATGCCAAAACTTTCCAATGCATTTGTTGTTTTCCTCTGACATCGGGCCTGTTTAATTAATATTAGCGATTTATTAAACAAAATCTGACTGAGCAGCTTGTCCTGTTACTAACGGCGGACGACTTGATAACAATACGCCCCTGAATCCTCATTGGTCAGTTCTTCAAATCCACGCGTGCTATTGGTTGCAACAGCTGTCACTCCTTTGCAAATACCCGTACAGCGGAAACGTTGATGAAAGTTGATATCAGAAACTTAATTATAACAAATAATTTGACTGTCTTATGAACTAAATATTGACAATTATGTCAAGTTATTTATCATTTGTAAATATTTGTGTTCACCATTGCCACCATAGTTAGTCATAACATCCCCCATTGTGCACCAGCTTTGTCCTGACGCTTTACCACTCACTACAAGTAAATTATATTAAAGTATTTATGTATTACATGTTGATTTAGAAATCTCACCCTAAGCACAAATTAGTAAAAAAAAATGTTACCCACAAGTTGCAATACAGAGATACTAACGTTATGATTAATCATTTGCTATGCCGATTGAAGTTATATTTTTGTAAACCATAATTGGCCATCACTTCTATGGCTATATAGGTTATTTCTTAGGACGTTCTGCTCTTTCTAACTTGAAGAACAACAGGCAGCAGTTAATCTACAGCCAGAGGATTGTAAACCAGCTATGTGGGAAAGGAGTGAAACCCTTGCTAATGTTGATGCTTGTGGAACAGACTGTCGTGGTAATATCGTATCGTAAATAAATAGGCTGCCACACCATTAGTAGCACAACGTCGGCCAACCCTTAGATTAAGATTCGGGTAAATTTATAGTATGCCCAAGAGACAGGATATTCTCCTAGATGCCAATCCTGTGTCCAATATTCAAGTTTGTAGTTATCACTGTTGACTGCAGCGGTTCCTGGTGTCAGTGTGACTCTTATAAACGTAGGCTTATAAAGCTGAGTGCTTAAGGAAGTCGGATTAGTGTATGATTAAGATCAATGTGTGATTTAAGATCAATATATTGGCTCTTTGGCTGAGAAAGACTCGATCTCCTGAACAGGATGAAATAGGAGAAGAATGGATCCGACTAACCCAATAAAGGCCTCACTGGATTGCACGGTGGTTGCAACTACAATATCAACCTTTGAACTCTCAATCAAAATAATAGTGGTGGGATAACTGAGATAAAATTGGATCTGTTGATATTGTAAAGGAGCATATTTGACTACTGATCCATTCGGAATACTCAAACAGTGTATTTTATTTTTAATAGGCTAGATAAAACAATGTAATATCACCCAATATTGTCAAACACTATTACTGCCTTATAAACTAAATACTGTTAGCTATGGCTAGGCCTCGCATAGGTAAAATATGATTGTGATGAATTTAGTAACGTAAATAGCCTACTACTATAATTTAGTAGGGTGTAATAGGCCTACTATGATTTAGCAAGGTGAAATATTAAATATAACAGTACTGTATCACAACCTACAGGGCAGTGAGTTGGCCTGGGCAACTTTCTCATCTGTAGTCTACATTAAATATGGACATTTGCTTGCAGGCATCAATACAGTAGCTTTGCACAAAGCTGATAACTATCTTATTCATGTTTATGATAAGAGATGATATAAAGGCCCATTTATGTAAATTAAGCCAGATGGGGAATTCAGAATTAGACCACAACTTTGTTACACAGACTCTGTATTAATCTTAACAGACACATCAATCCTTCAAATCAATCCTGTATTTAATTATTAACCATGCAGGCTTGGTTTATGCAATTTAGGAGACACAAATCTGTAAACACAGATATAGTAGGCCCATATATATGCTCCAGTGATTGGCCCAGTGGTGTAGGCCTTTATACCTAATCCCCCCATACAAAGCTAGAGCACTCACTGATGTGGTCGATATATAGGCTCAGTTATGTCCTACAGTAGGCCTACCAGTATCTTCGGTTCCAGTACAGACTACCAGTACTCTGTAGCAAGCTCAACCATCTTTATTTCTAAATGAATCTGAGAATGATTCCCATCTTACTTTAATACAACAGTCTTGATTCTTCTATTAATTGTATTCCGTTTATGCTCATCCTAACTACATAATTTATCTGTGGATCTTCTGAGTTAAATTCAGCATGTAAATTGTGTTTCTGCTAGATTAAATTGTCCATTAACTATTAAATTGTGCAAAACATACTCCTAGTTACACAGAATTACAACTAGATGGCGCTGTAGCGTCACACTAGTCCGTGGCTGACAAGTGCGTTGACGAACGCAACACACTCACACGAATAACACACGTCCTGTTGACAATCACACATGCGTCATGTTCCACTGACATTTATTTTCTGTTCAAAGCTGTAGATTTTATCGCTACATACTGATGGCCTTCTTATAATCAGTTAGCATGATGCTAGTCAGGTAGATAATAAACGGTATTAGCGTAGGCCTAAATACCACTACGTTAACAAAGGTTATGAAATACCACAACTTTTACTGATGTAACATGCCACTAAGATGTATCTCCACTCGGATTTATTAAATAATAATTGTATGATTTAGTAAGGTGAAATAATGTCATTAATATCTCCCTGAACTGTGTGGTTTTATGTATTAAGTTTGACATTCATATTTCTAATACTCTTTGTGAATATATATATGCATACACACATACAAGCCAGTCAAACATGTAACACAATCAACCCATATGATAAAGTACTACCATTT
>JAOPJO010000069.1:16552489-16565814 GCA_027123675.1 Molva macrophthalma | reverse complement strand
TGATTGGCTGATTAGAAATTTGCGTTAACAAGCAGTTGGACAGGTGTACCTAATAAAGTGGCCGGTGAGTGTATATTTCCAATCGATTAATAATTGTAGTGCCAGTGAAACAAGAAATACCGTAAAAGTTTACGCTTTACGTTGTGTTTCTAGGTTAAATATTGTCGTTGCAAGGCTCTGATACGTCCGAAATGCTTAACTTTTGTGATAGCCACCTTGGGCTAGAGCGGTCGACGTCATCGTGCGCTAAGCAGGGCTCAACGGAAGTCAAGGAAAAGTCAAGGAGACCAACTGAAAATATACAAAGCGGGTTTAAAACTAAAACGTATTAAAGTATATATGATATGTTTTGATTTGTTAAATGTTTGAACGATGTTTAAAGGTAATAAATTGACAGAGTTGCAAAGTCTGAAGTAGTTGAAGTCTCAGAGAATGGGAAAATTGTGGAAGTAGTGTGGGGCCAAAGTTTGTAAAGAATAAGAAAGAAAGAAAGCAAGAAAGAAAGAAAGAAAGAAAGAAAGAAAGAAAGAAAGAATAATAAATCCTAAGAATAACAATAGTTGAACGCTGCTTGCAGCACTCACCTAATAAATACAATTTAGGAATGAATGGAGGAAATCCACCATCCATCCACCAAGACTAGCCTGTTCTCCAACCTAAACAACAGAATAGGTTGTTTGTCAATATGACCCAAAACGACCCATATGACCGTTCATGGTCCAGCGCCCCCTATCGACTGGCCAACGAAAGAGCAAAAACAAAACAAAATGGATGACATTTGTTATATTCTTAGTGGAAAAAGCAATATTTAAGATAGTTTCAGCATTAAAATGTACTTTGATAATATTTCTAGTGAATGTGCATTTTATTTTCGTAATCTTCAGTCAGTAAATGTATATGATGTTTAGTTTGTTAGTTAATGCAACATGTTCTATCGTTAAGATGGTGATTCATATGGACGTTTATATCCCTGAAACCACGCAGCTTACATGTTTGAATCAATGCATTTGCGTTGTGTAGTCATTAATGATGTGTTCATGAACGATTTGTTGAAAAACAACGAATCTTTTGTGCGATCTGGTACGTACGATTCATATCTGCGATATGAATCGTTAAAGTAATGAATGAATCGTCGTTCATTTCGTTCATTCGTTCATGGATTTGCACATGCGCATTACTTCTATGATCCGGTAGGATCAGTACCCGCAAGTGGATTGTTTATTTCCTTCTTGGTTTTGCGCATGCTCATCACTTTATAGCAGAGGGGAACCGTCAGGGCCCTCTAGGCCCTCTCTGAGGGCCTAAGATATTCTAGATATTCTCATTTTATTAATTCATAATTTGACAATCAACATCTAAACAAAAATGTTTCTGAGGAAATAAACCCTTCAAAACGGCCTATTCAATGTGTTGGAAGGTGAAGGGTTCAATGAAAGAAGCCCCTTTGTCAGCCTATCAGAATTTTGCTGACTGCAGTTGTTGGGAAGGAAAATGCTATGCAGCTCTGTGATTGGTGGTCCCGCTATAATTTCACAAAGGGTCGAGTAATAGTAATTCAATGAGACTAATTTCAAATGACAGTAAAATTCATATCATATCTTCCCTCTAAATGGGTGGGCTTTGTTATCGCTAACTTTATGGCAAGTTCCGCCCGCTGTGAGGGACACGAATCCAATTCACTGCGTTACCATATATCACCCAGTAAATGCGCAAGCGCATTAGACTACCGTATATGCTAGCAATATTTCTATGATCCGTACGTACGATCTGTATCTGTGAGTGGATCGTTCATCTCGTTATTTTTGTTCTTTGATTTGCGCATGCGCAAATGAACGATCCATCTCCAGATTTGTTCATTTGAGTGAAAGCGATCCGAAGATCCGAGACCGAAAAAGAGCCGAACTTCGCATCACTAGTAGTCATCTGAGCTGTTGTGTTAAGTGTTATTTTATCTAACAGATGTTCTTTCAAATAAAAAAAATGTAGTGACCCAGGGAGGACATTTCTTCTTCTTCTTTGGGACGGACCAGGACGACGTGTTTTTGTGGGGCTACCCGGAAGTTTATGTTCGCTTTGCTTCCGCCAAAAATCCATATAACTCCACACAATCCACATAAATGGGCCTCCTGTTGCAAAGTTTTCTCATCATGATGCCATGGTGAAATTCTTCTCCAAACCGAGGGAAGCGATGACTCATGCGCACTGTGTTCATGATGTGCTATGTTTTGCAATGTTCATATTTATTTGTATGCAGTTTATGCACTTTCTTTAAGTCATCCTCTCCTTGTGTTCACGTTGCTTTAAGTCTTGATATAAAAAGTGAACAAACATTTGAAAGCAAATATAAACTGCTGCGCCGTCTGACCGAAGTCCACCGCGCCGATATGCCGTCCCCCGGCCTCGTCCGTTTAGTTTTTTTCCGTTGTGCATCACCAGGCTTGAAAAACATTCTAGGGGAAACACTGCAAACACACCATACATGGGGGCACAGAATGAATAGTGAGATAGAGGTTTACTAAAATTAGTAGATATACTATGAATATAGCCCCACAAGAAGTGATGTAATTAGTAGGTGACCAAGGACAGCTGGGAGTGAGCTAGAGACCTGGGGTCTCTTTTATATGAAAGAGGGCTTCAAGGACATATACTCCATACATGGGGGCTTTACTCCTACAGGAAGTGATTCACAAAGCATCATCAAAATGCGCCATTGAAACACATTGGAAATAAAGGGCAATGCAATAAATGAATCTAAAGTCATTGAAAGAGATAGGAACTTGGCCATTCGACCAATCAACCAGGGGCACCGTGGGGTCGCTCTGTGGGAATCTCAAGTCGTTGCAAAAAGGGGGTGCAGGGGCGTAACCCGAAACCCGAAACCTGGAAACTAAGCCATTGATCCCCCCCCCCTCCGAGAGGGCTAAGGTTCAGTATGGGGGTCCCAGTCAGGTCACCAAGGTTGTCAAGTCTCAGGGCGGCAGGACCATTTGGGCAACCTTTTTCTGAAAGGTTAAGTCAGTCCCAGGACCCAGGAGAGCGTGTGTATGGTTTTTGGCATCTCTAACCATCTCAAAAGGGCACAAAAAGGGGCGTGACCTCAAACTTTAGAGTAAATAGGCATAAAACGGCGTCAGTTTCAAGTTCCCCATTCCGGAAGGGATGGATATAGAAACCTGGGCCTTAAGGCGTGTAAAGACTGCTGGCCTGTGGACACGTTCTTCACAAAGATATGTATAGGGTCTAAAGGGGCCCGCGTCACGCCCCTTATGAGATATAAAAAAGGTCCTTCGCTCATAATTGTATTTTATGAGCTCGAGGTCTGATTCTCAGGCGTGTGGGTTGGATCGTTGGGGTCTGGGAAGAATCTTTGCTCTAAATCTCAAAAGTGGGCCGCGGGTGAGAGGTAGTGAGATGGAGCATTTTCTGAGGCTTTTTGAGTTACTTCATGTAGGGCTAGAGCCCCCAAATTTATAATCTTACCTGTTACCCCAGGTCTCTAGCTCACTCCCAAGTGTCCTTGACCACTAGGTCCCCTACTAATTACATAACTTCCTGTAGGGCTAGATTTATAGTATATGATCTACTATTTTAGTAAACGTTTAATGCCCTGATTCATATAAAAGAGACCAGACGTCTCTATCTTACTCCCAAGTCATTCTGTGCCTCCATGATTGGTGTGTTTGCATCACTTCCTGTAGTTCTACGACTCCCATGATGATAATTGTTGTAGTCTTTGAAAATCATTTTTGTCTTCCTTTTAGTATATTGATGCATTAACGTTTAATAAACCTTTAAAGTGGTATATTTATTTGTCATGATTATCTTGTACAACAACATTTATTTATAAAACTAGGACTAAATTAACCTTTGGAATGGATTTTTCGGCAGAAGCAAAGCGAACATAAACTTCGGGGTTGCCCCACTAAAACACGTCGGCCGAGGCCGTCCCAAAGAATTAGAATAGATATGTCATCCGTAGGTCACTCGAAAATCTACATTTTTATTGAAAGAAAAAAATCTGACGGTGATATTATTTTTCCTGATTTCCTGTTAAACCAAATGCATTTATAAAATAAACCTTTCGAATGGATTTTTCAGCAGAAGCAAAGCGAACAAACTTGCAAAGTAGAAGAATAAATGGCATCCCTGGGTCACTCGAAAATCATCCGTTTTTATTGAAAGAATATCATCAGTTACATAAAATAAAACGTAACACAACAACTCAGATGACTACACAACGCAAAGACATTGATTCAAACAACATGCAAGCTGCGTGGTTTCAGGGATAGCACCGTCCACATGAATCACCATGCAACAATATAAAACGTTGCAATAACTAGCATAACTAACTAGAAATGATTTCAAAGCGCATTTTAATACCGAAACTGAAAATATAACGAATGTCATCCATGTTGTTTTGGCGGACAACCTTGACATACGTGACGTTTTGCTGTTTCTTCGGCCAGTCGATAGGACCTAGAACGGTCATATGGGTCGTTTTGACAAACGACATATTCTGTCGTTTAGGTTGGAGATCACGTTGACCAGCACATATTTTTAAAAGTATTTTTTAATAAGTCTCCACTTTCGGATGAAAAAAGACATGCAACCATAGACTCCTAGAGTGATAAAGAAAATACCAGATCTTTTACCAGAATCTGTCCCACTTAAAACACTTTATTAGAATTATTTTATAAAATATTGCATTGCAGCTGTGAAGTATTACTATACAATTACAGCAAGTATTATACATAATAATAGTTATTAAAATTGTATATACAATATTAAATGTAACTATCTTGAATAATTTCAGTAATCATATAAATCAAGAAATACAGTAGAATGTCGATTGCAAGTCATCCAGCTTTTCTAGATGGATAATTCTTTGCATTGTTGACGTTAATTCCAGAGCAATGTGAGCGCTTGAGCGTTATGTGACTTTATTTTGGACAGCACAAAGATAAAAATAAATTCTAGAGCCAAATATGTTTTAAAAAACAAATATACTAATTTCAAATAATATATTTAAACGATAAAGTTTTCGCAGGATCTTCATGTGCAAATGGCCATTCTTTTTTTTTTCCAATATACTTATCTAGCGATGTGCATGAATTGCTCAGCATTCATGCACATGTGATTGATAGGCTCACACAAGATGGATTCCCTGAATTTCCCGAGAAGAGATGCCCTGATTGGTCAGAAGGACTCGAGACTGGTCTCAAGTCCAAACTGTCACACAGAGTCAGGTGCAGTCGACCCGGTTTAGCAGATACTCCCACAGCACATTTCCCTATTAATAGCTGAAGGATGGTTCAGCTATTTATCAGAGATTACTCAAATAATAGCATGTCTTAATCACATTTCTTTCTTAATTCTTACATTCCAGTTTTGCTGTATAAGGTTATTGATATATTGGTGTTCCATTTATTATCATTGTGGCAAAAGTAAAAAAGTCTCAGTTGGAACTTTTGATATCTGCTTGTAGGGACCATGGTATGTAGGATGTTGAATAAAGCAATGATTTATAATTAGAGCCATAATATATAATCCATATTGTCAAATATATAATCAAACCAAGCCTGCAGTACTGCAGTTCAGTGGGACCATATCTCAACACATATCATCACGCGCGTGTCCGACCAAGACTCGTGTTGAGGTGTCAGAACTTACGTCAAAAAGTCCTCCTCTGTAACTGGTGCATATATTGGTAATACCACCGTGTATACAACACTTGGTGACAACTAGGTTGTCCATCCTGGGGGACATTTCTTGTTTTGTTCATTTCCTTAGTGGACTGCGGTAGCATTGATGTAACTACTGTGTCCCAATCAAAGGTTATGTGAGCTGGTTGCATGCTGCTTAATGGAGCCCTAACAGGATCTACAGTAGAAACATGGCACACTATTCACATGGTCTGTGCGATAAACCGATGTTCTCATCATTATGAGTCACGAAAGAGAAGACTGACCAGGACAGCCTTGGTTACACTGAGCATCCGATCACACTAGGTCTCCACAAAAGCGACATTGTGCTTGTGTTGTAAACCCTCAGAAAGGCCGACAGCTGCTGAGCTGAAGCCGTTGTGTTTGGATGAAACTATTCATGCCTCACACTCCTCATAAGACAACAAAGATATCTTCGGAAAACATTCAACCTGATTTATGCCACAAGAAAGTCAAAGATTGTAATATTTTGTGGCAATGAGAGATCTGATCTTACATTGTTAAATTGAAGTCCCTGCAGTAAGACTGTAACTGAAGTGTCTCTTTAAATGAGACTCACAAAATAAACAAGTATAACAAAAATGTAGAAAGTCCAATCCTTTACTGTAGATGGTAAAATATAAATTAGTAGGCCTAATGATTATTTTCTACTTTAGCCATATTAGCACAATGTAGTAACAAATAGTCTTTTGAACCTGCATATACCCATAGTACCCAATATTGTGTAGCTGCATTTCTGCATTTTCCAATTATTATAATCAATGTAGCTTTTTGTCAACTATAGCATCTGTAATAACTTCCAATTGAATGGATTCCAATAACCTTAGTATTACATTCCTTCTTGTCATTATTATTGAAGAACCATCGCTTTGATTCCGAAAGGCCAAGCAACTTTCATCCTGGAAATGGTGTATCCTTTTACAACAGGACATTCTTTACTTGACTAAAGTAAACTTGAATTAACTTCAGACTTTCACTATGTAACCTTTCTATTGCAGATATTTACTCCATTAAAAAATATCCAAACAAGAAAGTGGAAACAAATTGCGACCATCCACGAGACAACCCATCCAGGGAATTCTTTGTCTACAAATCCCTTTTTTCTGCCCGCCGTGGGAAATCTCAGACGACAGTAACATCACCTGATAATGACACAGCTTTAATTGTAGACAACTCAAGCCACAAGAGGCTGCTAATGGGAAGTGTAAACAGTGCAGGTTGAATGTTTATTGGGAGACATTTGGGGATATTTACAGTACATGATAGGAGTCTTACTAAATAAGACCTTGGCAGGCAAAATTACCAACCAATCAAAACCAATATAGATTTGTATCTAGGCAATGTGTGATAGAAATGAACAAATAAGTTCAGTGATTCTGGACAACAGTGGCATCATTGTTGATCAGCAATCATACAATATTATAATGCTATTTATTTTACATAAGATGCAAAAAACACAAGTTGGTGAAAGTCCTCATACTCGATTAGGCTCACAGTCGCTATAAACAGTAACACTGTGTCTCTTTGTTTTGATAAGGAATGAGGCAAGAAATGCTCTTAATCTTGGGTAAAAACTGCCTCCTAGTGTGCTCAATGTATGGTTCAATTAAAGAACCATGAATTGAACGTGCAGGTCAGCCGTGTGGGTCTGAGGGGTTCAGGATAGCTTGGTGCTTGGATGAACAGAGCTTAGCTGTGGTGGGCTGGGACCTGATTGAGACGGGGTATAGCCTGTGATGGAGGAGGTCCCCGTAGGAAGCTGCTGCCAATGGATGCCGGTATGTCATCTGAACCGGACTGGCAGCTGTCTGAGCCAATCGCTGCCTCTGCATCATGAAGGAGTGGATGGCGAAGGGCGGTACCAAAGGGGAGAGCACGGTGGCAGAATGGCTCTTCAAGTACTCCATTGTGTGACGGGGCAGGTGGTGTGGGGTCGATGAGGGGCACCCTGCCAGGTAGGGACTCCCTAGGGGGTCACCACACAGGTCTGATAGCTGAGTAAGAGAGAAGCCCCCTGCAGGCCGATACAACGCAGCAGGAAAGACTTGAGGTGCAGCAGGTGGTGTGGACAGCAGCGTAAGCGGAGGGGATGCCGTCGGGCTTCCTGTCCATTGTTCCTCCGTGTCCCCTTCCAGGAAGGCTCCTGGGACCTGGGGAGGGGTTACTTGAGGTTTCAAGATGGCCACTGCATGGGTTGAGCCGTTACACTTCTCACCGAACATCTGGGATCTCCGTTGCTCGCACAGAGTTGCAACAGTGTATTTTGGCGAAGGTGTAGTGGACTGCAGAGAGGAAAAGGCAGATGTGGAGGATGCAAATGAGGTGGGGGTGTGCATGGGTGGGACGGCTCGAATCTTCCTCTCAGAGGTGCTTTTCTCTGCCCTCTCCATTGGTCTTTTAAGGGGTCGTGCTCTACGGACATTCTGCTGCGTAACCGGTGACTCTAGGATGGGCCTGACGGTACATGTTTGTTCTCCTGTTTTATTGTAAACGTCCATAGCTTCATGTCGCTCACCATATTGTCTTCCAGCTTCCCCACTATCCCACTTCCCCCAACCGTCACTTCGCCCGGTGTCCACTTGGCCATGTCCGATAGTGTCTGCTGCTCTCGAGCAAGCGTCCCTCGCCCTGCGCTGTCTGTAAGAGCTCATAGCAGAGTGTGTGTTCATGCCACACACACTCGTGGGTGGCACACGGCAGGCTACAGGAAGATCCGTAACGCCTGGGATCCTGAGTCTGATCTGAGATAGTGATGTTGCATCAGACAGCTTAGCACCATCCCCACGCGGAGAAGTACATGAAAGGGGCTCCAAGAAAGAGGTTTGGGTAAATGGTTTTAGCGAGGACGCCTTGGGGAGACTTAGGTCAGTCGGTTGTTCATCAGTTGCTGCTGATGTCCTAGATTCAGCACCATCAGCAGACATTTTGTCCTGCATACCCATGAGGCGGATGTGGCTTGAATCAGGGCAGGAGCGTGGCGTAAGTGAAGAGTGTGCAAAATTTTCAGCATCTTTAGGAAGGCTAAATACTTGATGCCATTGCCGTTGTTTGGAGACACTGTGGGATAACTCATCAGTAAAGCTTGTGTTGCGCCATTGAAGTTGTTGCTTCAAGGTAGAAGCTTGTGATTCTGTCTGGACTGACATTCTAGGGAAGACGAAGCAGCTTTCTGCTCTACGTGTTCCTGATTGTACGAGTGCTGCTGTCTCAGTTACACCTTGGACCTGTACCAGCGACAGCCCCTTTCTGTGCTCCTGTCCCAGCCCTGGCTCTTGTGCCTGGCATGGACAGCTCTTATTTCTTCTGTATGGATTGGGAATGTGTGAAGAAAAGTGTTGGTCATCAAAGAAGACAAGAGGGGTTCTAGCCCTCCTGTGAGTCTGTGCAGCACTGGGTGCTGATGAGGGGGGAGAGAGACGCCGGTGGATAGGGTGGACGTGTGGAATGGAGAGGTGTGACGACAAAGGGGTCAGCTGATCAGGAGCCCCGATGTCCTCCACCTCTTGGGTACTTTTGCTGTCAACTCCCTCTTTCATATTTTCCGCCCCTTCAGTCTTAAAGCTGTGCACATGTTTGATCACTGATGGACGAATCGGCTGACCTTCAGCCTCGACCAAGACACCGCTGGTTAACCCAGAGGTAATAAGAGGAGCGGGAGCCCCAAATGATTGGAGGAAGCTCTTGTGACTGGGTGACTCTGCCCTCTGTGATGTGAGTTTTTTCTTAGCAAGTGGAGACAGGATCCCTGGGTGGAGCTCCGGGGAGTTGAGGAGAGATGTGAAGCCCGTGAACGTGCCTTCTTTCTGTGGTAGGTCAGCTCTCTCACTGTTGGGATCTTGAACCGTGGGTGGAGACTGCAATGAAGACTCTCTGTGCTGCAGAGTGGGTGAAACCATCCCCACATGGAACTGGTCCAGGGTTTCTGCTTTCCACAGATCTAGAGCCACATGGCAGTGACCAAGAGCCTTTGTAGTGGGCGATTGTATCAGAATGCCATTTTCAATTTTTCCATCTGTTTCCATAGAGCTCTGATCTCCATCACGTAGATTAAAACTGCATCTCCTGCTTCTACGGTTCATCTCCACCATCCCTCTGGTTTCTTTCTTCAGTGTGAGCTGTATCTCACTGGCTGAGCCCTCGTTCTCCTGCTCTCTGAGTTTTCTCTGTCCACCAGGGCGTGAAGGATTGGACGGGGTGACGGGTATTTGGGGCTTACGTTTCAGTCGAAGGACTTCCTCTGATGACTCCTTGAAGATGGAAGAAAAGAAAAGAGAAACATTTCAAACTATTCGTATTTTCCATGTGTTTTCCCTCCCTTTCTCTACTTATCTTGCATACTCTCTTGCGTTTTTTTTAAACTATGCAGTTTATAGACTTGCAAAATCAGTGAAAAAAAGTGTTTTTTTCTCTTTGGATTCAATGTTTATGCAAGAGCTCATATTCTACCTTAATTTCTTTACATGATTAAGGGTTATTATGTCCACTGCATACCTGACATATACCTATGGTAAGCATGACTTTAGAAAGCCCTCATATCTCCTTCTTATAATCATGTCTCTCTCTTTCCATAGAAGCTATAATCATGCATGCCGCATGATTCTTGAATTTACTCTTGCACCCTTGCATTGTGACCGCTACCACAAAGAACTACCCTGACACTTGATGATGGGGGGGGGGGAGTAGGAGAACCCTCTTTTGATCTGCTCTCTATAATCATTTAGTTATTCATGTAAAATAATAGCATCCTTTTCCTTCCACACAAGCAGTGTGGGAATCAGGCTGTGGCAGAGAACAGGGGAGCAATGGTTTTTGATCACTCTCTTTATCTCCCTTTCTCTCTCCCTTTCATCCTTCCTTTTCATGACTTCCCATCTCTGCCTTCTCCTGTCTTCCCCGTCAGTCTTTGCTCTGCCTAGTTAAATACTCGATGCATGCCCATCTGGAGAGGTGTTTACAAATCTCACTGGATTTATTAGTTTTTTTGGGGTGGAATGAAAGTGAGTTAGCTAGTGGAAGTGGTTTATTTGGAAGTTCGCATCTCCAGTTAAATGGAAACATAGTAGTGGCTGTGCTGCTAATGTGGTGGCAAGTTATTTCCATTCAAATTAAATTTCTCTGTAGCCAAAATAATCTGGCTGCGTTTACAAATGTGTTCTGAGAGGGTAAAAACAAGAGGTATCAGGGTTTCCACAGTGGCTCCCCGCGGATGTAAAAAGTCATGCATAATTGGGTGGAAAGGAGAAATGTTGTTAACAATGTTTTTATAGGGTTCATAAAGGGCCTTCCCCTATGTAAGGAGCTCAGTACCATCTGTTCTCCCAGAATTTCATTTTAGTTACATTTCACAGAAAGTAGGAAGCAGTTTTTTGGGTCTAAACCATTTAGGAATGGTGTTAAATAATTCCAATCGAAGAGAAGATGCCCACGCCTGCCAGACTTACGGCCCGACATCCCTGATGAAGTCCAAAGCCTCACTTCTTCACTCCTCATCAACGGTTTGATACCGTCCGCAATGCGCAACAAAATGAACCAGAGACGTACGACGTACCGTCAGTGGAGTCTGCTCCTCAGGCGCCAGGACCCGGGCCTCCTGAGGACCAACCCCAGTGGTTAGCTCGACCAACGGGGTTTCCAGCAGGGGTCCATTTCTGGACGCCTGGGCAGTGGCGTGGCTCCCTTCTGGCCCCTTGGCCCTCAGCAGGGAGAGCGGGTGGCCCTGGTCTCCTCCGGAGGAGGAGCGCTCGTAGGGCAGGATGAGCCTGAGGGGAGAGGAGGAAGCAAGGCGGCTAATCAGGCTGAATCTCTTTATACATCCCGTTACTTTCATCAACATGCATTTGGTTCGCTCGTTCCGTAATGAAGATGATCCACGGATGTTGCATTCAATATTTTAAATAGCTCCCCCATATTTCAGCTTCCCCCAACAGTTCAAACATAAATGAGAGGAGTAGCCTGTAAAGCGATGAAATAAAATAAAATAATGATCATGGAAATAGAAAGTACACATTGTTGTGAAGCTACTGAACATGGGCAGCCCTGAATAAATACTGAGCTGCACAACGATGGCAGCTCCGTTTGCATGCCTTTGAACAAAATGCTTTGTTGTTTTCTGTTGTTGCTACAAAGTGCCACGCAGTGCCGCTGGCCTCCATTCTGCCGTCTCTAGGTCTCATGATCCACCTGCTGGTTAAACCATGCAGAGGAAAATAAGGACTACAGCGACGTCTGAAAACAGCAGCTCTTCATCACCTTGTTTTCTCATCACTACCTCGTATTACTCCAATATAACATCTTACTGCCAATATAAATATAACCCATATCAATAGAACTGATACTAATATATGTTTACATTCATCGCTCACATCTCTTTGTAGGTTTTTCCTTTTTTAGCAGCTGCTATCTGGCTTGTTGCATTTCTGGCTCTGCAGTAGCGTTATTATCCCTGTTCCCATTTCTCTTCTTAGAAAGTAATGTTGCTGAATAGTCACCGGCCAAATGGAGGAATCCCAAGATAAAAGTCTCCACTCCAATAAGGGGTATTAATAGCCTGTTATCATGAACATTACTGTACAGCTGAGCCCATGCAACCTCCCTCTCTCTCTCTTTCTGTCTCTCTTTCTCTCTCTCTCATATTTATGTAATGTGTCCATCTTAATGACACAGATGGTCATATGTAAATGAGCAAACGTCGACAGAGCACTTTAAGTAATTTAAGAATAACAAGGACTGAGGTGGCCAATCAAAGGCCAAGATCCATTCCAAACAAGCACACGATTAACTTGGTTTCATTCGTGTCGCTCATCCATCTCTAGCCAAGTATGTCGTTTGTTAATTACCCCAGCCTGTTCACTGATTGGCTGGATTTAAAAGCTGCAGTCTTTGTGAAATCTGACTAAACTCAACAATGTGTTATTTTACAATCATATCAAACAATCTTATTATCTTTCCTTAAATGTGCATCTTGTAAAGAAGCCAGGAGGAAGACAAGATGCTTCACCAGCTTCACGCTTAGTCTCTCAAACATAAACAAATACTGCTGAATTGTACACCGTGGATTAAGGAGCTGTGGTTTGTCAGGCCCACGTGCTCAGGAACAATTACTGCACTGCCTCATTCCTACATCTGCCTTGGTTTGTATTTCTCTCCTCTTTTCTTCCAGGTCTCGTGTTAAATATCCTCAATTATTTTCCCTCTTTCTAAGTACTGGGATTTCTTTCACTTCACTCACTCAGCACACGGCCTTGCCGGGAGAAGCCCGGGTCCGAGGCACGATGAGAGGAACTTTTTAATGTAACTTGTATATTAACAAATTATGTAAATTGCTTGACTACTGCCCAATTTCGGAACAACGTTAACAATTAACCTGAGGTCTTATCAAACCAAGTAAGGTTGCCAAGTAAGGACTAGGAAACTGCATTTGGCCTTCACACATGAGAACCAATACGTAATACACAACACTGCACTGTGGCATATCACAGCCCGGGTGGCGTCCACAGTGTCCTTGAAGAAACTAGCAGCACACGCCGCACACACACACACACACACACACACGCACACACACACACACACACACACACACACACACACACACACACACACACA
>JAOPJO010000069.1:16460975-16473710 GCA_027123675.1 Molva macrophthalma | reverse complement strand
TGTCTGTCTGCCTGCCTGCCTGCCTGCCTGCCTGCCTGTCTGTCTGTCTGTCTGTCTGTCTGTCTGTCTGTCTGTCTTCCTGTCTGTCTGTCTGTCTGTCTGTCTGTATGTGGGTGCTTGGTGTGTCACCATGGTGTTCTCTGTAACCGTGGTAACCTCTGTGTTCAGGGCCGTGAGGGCATGACCTGCTACTACCTGACGCACGGGTGGGCGGGGCTTATAGTGGTCGTGGAGAACCGCCACCCTAAGTACTTCCTGCACGTGTCATGTGACTGTACGGACAGCTTCAACGTGGTGTCCACACGCTGCAGCCTCAAGACCATCGACAGTGTCCCGCCTCTACATAGGTACGCACACACACACGCTTACGCACACGCACACGCTTACGCACACACACGCTTACACGCACGCACACGCTTACACGCACGCACACGCTTACGCACACGCATGCACACGCACACGCTTACACGCACGGACACGCACATGCTTACACGCACGCACACGCTTACACGCACGCACACACGCACGGCACACACGCACGCACACGCTTACACGCACGGACACACACACGCACACGCTTACACGCACGCACACACACACGCACACGCTTACACGCACGGACACATGCACGCACACGCTTACACGCACGCACACACACGCACACGCTTACACGCACGGACACATGCACGCACACGCTTACACGCACGCATCATCATGACCTGGTGGTTCTCCTGTCCGCGCCTCCGGTGACCCCAGGTGGGGTCCCGGCCACACGGGGCCACGCGGGGCCACGCGGGGCCACGCGGTGTTGAAGGCAGCGCTGCTCTCTCTCCCCCTGCAGGCAGGTGCTGGTGGTGCTGTCCCAGCTGGAGGGCAACGCAGGCTTCTCCATCACCCACCGCCTGGCGCACCGCAAGGCGGCCCAGGCCTCCCTAGGGGACTGGACCCCCAGCAAGGCCACGCACAGCCCCCAGCTCACCCCCGACATCGACGGCCTGCACCGGCCCCGGCCGCTATGACCCCCCGACCCCATGACCTCAATGACCTCCGACCCCTCGCCTCACACACACACACACACTGGGGGTCACCAGGTCTTGCAGAGAGGATGTGCCATGGGGGTGGGGGGGTCAACTTCATGGATTAACAGGAAGTTGGGATAATAATAATTGTTTTACTTATTTTCCGCCACGCCCCTACAAGACTCTTGAGTGCACGTGCCTGTGGGCGTGCACGAGGATCAAGGGGCGTGCACGGGGATACACACACTCTCCCTGCCAGAGGACCGTTGAGGATGCGCTCTAACTACTGAGCCTAACGAGCCAATCAGCATCCTCGCTTGTACACTTGAACCCTCCCACCCCGTCCCAGAAACTGCACTGGTGGTTCCAGCCCATGACAGGAAGGTACACGACGGTACTTCAACATGTCCGCTGTTTGTTTGTTTGTTGTTTTTAACGAGTTTCCCGCCTCTTCCAGAGTTCACTTCAGGTCACGAGAAAAAGCCATTATCTTTACAGTGTGGTCAAGATACGCTCTCTCTGTTTGTCTCTGTCTCTGTCTCTGTCTCTGTCTCTCTGTCGCTCTCTCTGTCTCTGTCTCTCTCTCTGTCTCTCTCTCTGTTTGTCTCTGTCTCTGTCTCTCTGTCGCTCTCTCTGTATCTGTCTCTCTCTCTGTCTCTCTCTCTGTCTGTCTCTCTGTCTCTCTGTCTGTCTGTCTGTCTCTGTCTCTCTGTCTGTCTCTGTCGCTGCGTGTGTCTCTCTCCTAGCTTAATACCAAACTCATCAGCAGGCCCCAGCGTGTTGAGGGGGCAGTGGTCCACACAGACCCACCAGCCCACCATCATACTAACTCCAGTCCACTAGTGACTAGTCCACTCCAGGGTTTGATTTGAGTCTTGCATAGGTGGGGAAAAAGATTAGAAGTTATTGGTCCCATAGAGCAAGGAGAACAGACGCACAACACAAACCCTTTGAGCTTTAGCTTCGTGGCAGCGGTGTGTTTGAGTGTTTTGGTAGCAGGCGTGAATAACGTGACTCTCCCTCAGACTGAACACCACTGTAGCATCGAGAGAGATGAGACTTTGGTTGTTTATGGATGAGTGACCAAAATCGCCAGTTTTAACCTGTGTGCATTGGCCCCAGCTCTTAATTTATTTGTACAAATGATTTTATATATAAATGATGATTTAGGGGGAAATATACCGATTGGGTTTAGGGATCCTGTCCATCGCTCTGATTGGTTGAACACTGAAGCTGCTGTGGGCTAATGGAAGATATCAGGAATGTCAGTTGATGTGAATCTTCTCGGTGCTGTGGGCTTATGTACGATTTCCCAGAGAGACAAGCTTTTAACTAAAAATAATTCAGACTAAAAACCCAGTTATTAAACACTAAAATCAAATTGATTCTACATTTACCTGTCCTTTTTTCTTTTTTTTTCTAATCCTACGTTTTGATCACTCTTTGATTTGAACATCTGGTGTCAACACAATACTTTCTCATGTGTCTTGTTGGGGAGGTTTCCTTGCCTCCTCTGGCACCCCCTACTGGTGAACAGAGGCAGTAGCAAGCCTGTGGACATCCCCGTGAAGGTTGTCAACAACCCGGGTTCTCTTCCCTTGTAAACGGACTCTAAACCTAGAATCTACAGGGAACGCAGACTGTGGACTACTTTGAATTCCCTGGGATAAAAAAGACGTTGAATAATAAGTGAAATTACAAACTTGAAACTCAAACTTGGAATAGAATGTTATATATATAAATATAGATTATTTTATTGATCTTTTCTGGGAGGGGGGGGGTCATTTGAATCTGTGTACAAACCCGTATGTTTGATTTTCTCAGGTTCCCTGGACCAAATAAAGTTTTTTTTAATTAAAAGATAAAATGTTTTGTTTTCATTTAACACATGAAATACATGATACGTGATACATCCAAATTATTGTTTATTTGTCATTTTTGAATTGCATTGTGGGTAGCAGAGGCCAACAGAACCACATATCAGTCTCCGGTTCACTCACTTTGTGAATGCATTATTATTATTATACAGAGTTATTAGAGGAAAACAAAATGGAGGTTATCAAGAAGGTACTCTCATTGTTGGGTGTAAATATTATAATATTATATTTCCCCCTTGTTCGATGACGATGGTTCATATTCTGGAAAATGTTCCCTGCCAGTTTCTCCCACAATGCATTGGGGATATAATTGAGATGGAATCCTGGTCCTACATTAGGTATTGGATGAGTTCCACCCCCACCTCAGGAAAGACCCGTCAGACCCGGACCTAACCCCACTTTAGAGGGAGGGAGGGGGGCCTCCGCTGTCCTGACTTGGCCTCAGTCTCCCGCCACACTCCCGCCACACCAGGGGGGTGGGAGGAGGGAGGGACAGACAGAGAGCAAGCCGAGGAGGGAGACCCAGAGAGTGAGGGAGTGACAGACCCAGAGGACCTGTTTTCAGATCATAACAGATTGGAGTATTCTAGAAAGTCTTGGCCTGCTCTGGACCCAAAGGTACCATTTGTCCTGGTGTTCTCCTCTCTCTTTCTGCTGATCTTCTCTTCTTTTTTTCTTTGTGTGTGCCTGTCTGTCTGCATCTCTGAGTGCCTGTCTGTCTGCGTCTCTGAGCGCCTGTCTGTCTGCCTGCCTGTCTGCGTCTCTGAGTGGCTGCCTGTCTGTCTGCGTCTCTGAGCGCCTGTCTGTCTGCGTCTCTGAGTGCCTGCCTGTCTGTCTGCCTGCCTGTCTGTCTGCGTCTCTGAGTGCCTGCCTGTCTGTCTGTCTGCCTGCCTGTCTGCGTCTCTGAGTGCCTGCCTGTCTGTCTGCGTCTCTGAGGGCCTGTCTGTCTGCGTCTCTGAGTGCCTGCCTGTCTGTCTGCCTGCCTGTCTGCGTCTCTGAGTGCCTGCCTGTCTGTCTGTCTGCCTGCCTGTCTGCGTCTCTGAGTGCCTGCCTGTCTGTCTGCGTCTCTGAGGGCCTGTCTGTCTGCGTCTCTGAGTGCCTGCCTGTCTGTCTGCCTGCCTGTCTGCGTCTCTGAGTGCCTGCCTGTCTGTCTGTCTGCCTGCCTGTCTGCGTCTCTGAGTGTCTGCCTGTCTGTCTGCGTCTCTGAGCGCCTGTCTGTCTGCGTCTCTGAGTGCCTGCCTGTCTGTCTGCCTGCCTGTCTGTCTGCGTCTCTGAGCGCCTGCCTGTCTGTCTGTGTCTCTGAGCGCCTGTCTGTCTGCGTCTCTGAGCACCTGGCTGGTGTCTGTCTCACGTGTGTAGTTTGGCTAGAGGCAGCTAGAGGCAGCTAGAAGGAGCTAGAGGCAGCTAGAGGCAGCTAGAGGCAGCTAGAGGGAGCTAGAGGCAGCTAGAGGGAGCTAGAGGGAGCTAGAGGCAGCTAGAGGCAGCTAGAGGCAGCTAGAGTAATAGTGCGCTACAGATCAGACAGACCTCTGCATGCTTAACCAGCCCTTTTGAATCACTCCTCTAACAAGATGAAGACACTGGTTGCCCAGAAGATAATGAGCTCTTCTGGTAGAACAACCCAGAAGCCCTCAGAATATCAGCTGTGGAAGGCAGAGGGGGGGGGGAGGGCGGGGAGGCCCAGCGAGATGACGCCTTCTTAGGGTCGTAACCCTAGGAATGGGGATCATCAAAACAGCTTCATGGGACGCTGGTCAGAGCTGGGGATAGCTAGAGTTTCATCACCATCACATTGTGGGGCTCAGGCATCCCTGCAGCAGGTGTCCTGCGTCGTCACTGGAGAACGCAGCCAGCGCGGCTTACTGTCGGCTTCAGGTTTCACTTTGAATTGAAACTGGTCTTATTTTAGGAGGGGAAAATAATGATTTAAGGTACTGTATCTTGAAGCCTACTTGTCCCTAAATATGTGTGTTGTTGATGCTTATTTGCCCTTTTTTCTTCTCAAAACCAATAAATGGATGATTTTAAAATGAATCTGTATTGAACTCCTAATGAAGTTATGATAACACTTGTACTCAAGAGGTCCTGGAATCCATGTTCTTTGAGTTGTGTCAGATTACAGACCTTTGAGGACTTTAAAAAAACAACTCATTCATCTGTTTTCTCTGACAGTAGAAATACTGCAACCACCCAACATGGCAACGCAGAGCCCAGCTGTCCCACAATCCTTTGCTCCTGGCGCCGGCAGCGTCTTCTCTAACCAGACGGGATTTCATGCGCTGGACTCCAACGTTCCCGGGCTCTCCGGGGTCATCCTGGACCAACTCAACATGAAGGACTACGGAGAGTACAGGTACAAGATCAGAACCGGAAAGGCCAGTCCCAACACCTTTAGGACCAATTGGAAGACCTTTAAACACCTTTCCACAATGGACCAGTTAGAAAACCTATTAGAAGACCTACCAATCCTGTCATCTTCTCAAAATAGTCCAATCAAAACACCTGGATCTGACCAATCAAAACCAACGTGATCTCCAACCTAAAGGACAGAATAGGTGTTTTGTTTATGTGGTCCAAAACGACCCGTATGAGCTTGTTGGCCCCATGTGACAAACAGCAATACGTCAGCTATGTCAAGGTTCTGTCTGCCAAAACCAAGTGGATATTTGTTTTACTCTCAGTGGAAAATGCGACATTTTAAGATAATTTTAGCATTAGAATGTGTTTTGATAAGTCAGCTGAGCTGGTATGTTCAGTGCTATTTTATGTAACTTATGTTCTTTCAAAAAATATATTTTTTGTGACCCAGGGATGTCATTCCTTCTTTGGGACGGAGTAGGACGTGTTTTTGTGGGACAAAACAAAGTTGATGTTTGCTTTGCTTCTGCCGAAAGAAATCCATTCCAAAGGTTCATTTTACAAATACATTTTGTTTAACAAGATAATCACGAAATGTAATACCGCTGTTCGATTTTTTTACTTCAATAAAAACATTGATTTATTTATTTAGAGAGAGAGTTACGACAACGGACGTTCCAAACGCTAGATCCTCAGGTGGTTCCTGGGGATCAGATCGTTCTCGGTGTGTGGCGGGCCGTTGGAATCTGATTAGAAAGCGTAAATATAGAGACAGAACTGCGATTTCTGGTAATTACGAGTCAATAAATGGATTCACAATATGTATATAGCACACCGACATGTGTATCTAGTTACACCAATATGTTTTGTTGGCTAATATTTGAGGTTCAGTGTGAACAGCCAGCTGCCTCGTTGCTCTCTCTCTCAGTAGCTCTGGGACGGACTAGGCCCACGGGTTTTTGTGGGGAAAACCGGAAGTTAATCCATTCCAAAGGTTCATTTTATACATTATGTTGTACAAGATAATCATGACAAATGAATCCCGCTTTAAGGTTTTTTGAAGTGTTTATGTATCAATCAAGTAAAAGGAAGATGAAAAAGATTTTCAAAAGACCATGGGGGTCGTAGACCTACAGGAAGTGATGACACACACCAATCACGGGGCGAGAATGACCTGGGAGTAAGATAGACGTCTGGTCTCTATTATATGATTCAGGGCATTAAGGTTTAAAATAGTAGATAATATACTATACATCCAGCCCTACAGGAAGTGATGTAATTAGTAGGTGACCTAGGGTTCAAGGACACTTGGGAGTGAGCAGGAGACCTGGGGTCTATTTTACAGGAAAGAGGGCCTCAAGGACAAGTAAGACTATAAATTTGGGACAGGAAGTGACTAAAACAGCCTCAGAAAATGCTCCGTCTCGTGACCTCTCACCCTGCGGCCCATTTCTGAGGTTTTGAGCTTCCCAGACCTGCACTCCACCGATCCAACACGCATATCTGACAATCAGACCTCTATCTCATGAAAAATAAGTTATTAGCGAAATGCACAGGAACTTTGTTATTACTCATAAAGGGCACAGGCCCCTTTAGACCCCATGTATGAAAACCTGTCCACAGGCCAGCTGTGTTTCCACGCCTTAAGGCACCAGTTCCTCTCCATCCCGCTGGAAATGGGGAACTCGAAACCAACGGCATCTTATGCCTATTTACTCTACGGTGTGAGGTCACGCCCCTTTATCTGCCCTTTCAAGATGGCTAGAGATGCCATCATTCATACTCACGTTCCCCTACATCCCGGGAATGAATATCCGAGATTTGTATTTCTAGTGCTCGCAGAATGAAAGTTTGCCCAAACGTGCCGTTAGACAGCCTCTCGTGAGTTCCGCCCGTGGGACCCGTGGGGTTTTTCCATCGGCACTTTTGGCCGAACCGAACCGCGCCGCGCCGCTCTGCGTTTCCACTCCCAGTTTAAGCACCGTGCCAGAGACCTTCCCGCGGCCGGCCACAGTGAGCCCCCTCCTCCTACTGGGCCGCGCCAGAGACCTTCCCCGCGGCCGGCCACAGTGAGCCCCCTCCTCCTACTGGGCCGCGCTGACGTCAGCCCCGGCTGCTGCTCGCAGAGACAAGTTGGGTCCTTGACCCCTAGGTCACCTATTACATCACTTCCTGTAGGGCTAGATTTCTAGTATATTATCTACTCATTTTAGTAAACCTTAATGCCCTGATTCATACAGACATGTAGACCAGACGTCTCTCACTCCAAAGCCCTTCTGTCCCCCACATACAGTAAGTGTTGCGTCTCTTACTGTATGTCTGTACTATGACCCCATGCTGATCATTTTAGTAGCCATTTAGAATGTTTTTTGTCTGCCTTTTACTTTATTGATTGCATTCACAAAAACATTTAAAGCTGCATTCATTTGTCTGAATGATTATCTTGTTAAACAAAATGTATTTATAAATGGAACCGTTGGATTTTTCGGCAGAAGCAAAGCGAACATAAACTTTGTTGTGCCCCACAAAAACACGTCCTAATCCGTCCCAAAGAAGAAGAAATGTCCTCCCTGGGTCACTCGAAATTTTTATTTGAAAGAACATTATCAGTTTCATAAAATAACACTGAACACAACAGCTCAGCTGACTTATCAATGCAATATGTAAAAATGTCGCATTTTCCACTGAGAATAAAACGTATTGCTGTTTCAGTCAACAGTCAATAGGGGGCTAAAACTTAATATGGGTCGTTTTGGACGACGTAAACAATATTCTGTCCTTTAGGAGGACAGGCTGATCAAACACTTTACCTGGATGACCAATGCTAACATCTGCTCTGTTGGGACTTGAAGACCTCCGTTCTGCCTCCCTCAAGATGCAAAGAACTGCTTTTGTGAGGAATTCTACACACTCTACTGATGCAGCATTCATGATGTCTTTCTGTCTGCGTGCAGGGCTGCTGTTGAGGGGAAGACCAGTGGAATCTCCTTCAGGAACTACAAGGAGATGTTCCAGAAGATGGAGGAGACCTTTAAGTTCTGCACCGGCTGCAGCAAACTGCCCCAGAACCTGTTTGGCGCAGAGACCCTCAAACGCTGTGTTAAGTAGGTCCACGGGTTCAGGGCTGGAGAGGGGTTTAGGGGTTTTATCCTCCACGAGATGTATGGTGTTGCTGGGGAATAGTGTTGAGAACTTGCTATTTACTATTGACTCTTGAAATTCAATCTAAAGCCAATCACTAAAGGTGATTTGTTGTCAGATACGTGCCATCCTTAAGGTGCAGGCAGGGCTCAGATATGTGCCATCCTTAAGGTGCAGGCGGGGCTCAGATACGTGCCATCCTTAAGGTGCAGGCGGGGCTCAGATACGTGCCATCCTTAAGGTGCAGGCAGGGCTCAGATACGTGCCATCCTTAAGGTGCAGGCAGGGCTCAGATACGTGCCATCCTTAAGGTGCAGGCGGGGCTCAGATACGTGCCATCCTTAAGGTGCAGGCGGGGCTCAGGTAGGGAATCTCGCTTGAGGTAGAGAACAGGTAGAATACAGACATTGGGATTTGAACCCAGAACCTTTTGGCTGGGCAACACCCAGACCACTAGACCAGGGGTTCCTACACTTTATGATGTGTCCCACCTGGGCAGGTACTTTGGCCCAGAACCCATGGCATATGCTGTGCATGTCAAGCAGTACATTCTCTTCCACATGTTAGAAACCTGACATCATGAAGCTTTCTCTAGTTCTGTTGTTCTTCAATACGGTGTTCCCCTTGTCTGTCTTCTAACATACTAATGATGTGAGGAAGCAGACAATGCATGCAGAATAAAGTTAATAAGAAATAGTTGATGGTGGCCATCCCGCCTCAGGAGGAACCATCCCGCCTCAGTAGGAACCATCCTGCCTCAGGAGGAACCATCCCACCTCAGGAGGAACCATCCCGCCTGAGGAGGAACCATCCCGCCTCAGTAGGAACCATCCCGCCTGAGGAGGAACCATCCCGCCTCAGGAGGAACCATCCCGCCTGAGGAGGAACCATCCTGCCTGAGGAGGAACCATCCCGCTTCAGTAGGAACCATCCCGCCTGAGGAGGAACCATCCCGCCTCAGGAGGAACCATCCCGCCTCAGGAGGAACCATCCCGCCTGAGGAGGAACCATCCCGCTTCAGTAGGAACCATCCCCTTGACAGAGGACTTTGACCGGCCTCCCTCTGGTCCGGCGTTCTCTCAGGGGAAATGTCGCCTGTTTGCTGTCAAATGTCATGGCAGCTGTTTGAAAAAGTGCCACGGCACTATGGAGCCTCAGTAAAACAACTGCAGGCGAGTGTTGGACAGCGTCCCGGCCGGCTCTCTCATGAATGTACCAGCGAGGTTTTCAACATCCCCAGCATTGCTCTATCTGGAGCAGTGTCCCAAATGCTACCTACCTTATATTTCCCCATTGTTTTTGCATAGAAGCACAATCGGAACACATTTTGAGGATCAAAGTATCAAAACCACTGAACAAATGTAATAAAATGTAAAATTGATAGAATGCTATGTTATCTTTCCTACCAAATATATCTGCATGCCTTCTTGAGTGATGCATTGATGGAGCGGGAGTATGAATCAGAGACTGGAAAGGGGAATACTTTATTGATGCACCTCTTAAATAGAACATGTTTTACTAATAGCTCACTATTTGTGAGATAATGGGTCACTGCATTAAACATTTTCGGAACCCCTGTCCTAAAACCTGGACCCACAGATCATGCCTTGCCCCCCACATACCAGCGGATAGAGTTACTTCTGCACTTGAGGCTATGCCATGACCACATCCTTTATAGATGGGCACGCCACTCCCCCTCACAGACCACACACACACACTCCCCACAGCAGCCATGCACTCGATAGCATGTACCGTGTTTGAGTCGTTTCTTTCCTGCATGCATGGCGAGCAGGTAGGGGGGAAGTGGTCAGGTCACACAGGGAGGCAGAGGGTGGGATAGCGTAATCCTCTATTTTTATCTTGGCATGTCGTGAGACATAACGGTCCACATTCTGTGCTGCTAATCAGGTAGCGCCGCTGGAAGTGGCGCTACCTGATTAGCAGCTCCACGCCTCAGCACCCACTCACAGGCCAGCCCGCTCAGGGTGCTCCTTCGTTTTGCCAATTGGCTCTTACTTTGAAAGCGGTGAGTCATTGCTCTTCGCCAGTGGGCGAGGCGCTGGAGTGGTTTGGGTGTTCAGAGTTAATTTGCAAACCTGCAAATGAATCTCCTTTATGAAAGCAGATTCTAGTCAGGTGTCACATAAGGCTCTCCTTATGCCAAAAAAAGAAAAGGATTTTGGCAGAGATCTGACCATCTTTTTCTCCCGCTCCCTCCTTCTCCCTTCCTCTACCTCTCGGTCTCCATATCTCCACCTTCCTGTCCCTATCTCTCTCTCCTTCTCCCCTCCCTCCCGCTCTCCATCTCCCCTCACCCTTCCCTCTCTCTCCCTCTCCCCCCCCCTCCCAGGTGTCTGAATGTGTACTACTGCAGCAAGGCCTGTCAGAAGGACGACTGGCCCAGCCACAAGAAGGCCTGCAAGAAGCTGCGCCTGGTGGCCATGGACCGGCTGGTGGAGTGGCTGATGTTCACAGGTAAGGGACATGCCCAACACACGGCCCTCTGACCCGCACCCCTCGCCACGTCTCTCCCACCCTACATATCTATCTAGATATGTGTATCTAGATACAGATATCTACATGTGTATCTAGATACACATATCTATCTAGATATGTGTATCTAGATACACATGGTTACAGCAGGACATGTAAGTCCTTGGTCCAGCGCTGGTCTCCACCGGTCCTGTTCCCCCAGGAGATCTCCCGGTCCCCACGGAGGCCTGGTGGCCCCAGCGGGCGGCGGAGGTGGGGAGCTGGGAGGACTGGCGGTCCCTGCAGGGTGACCTGGAGGCCCGCCTGGAGGCCGTCCTGGCCTCGGCCAACATGGAGGCCCTGTGGCGCGACGCGGGGCGGCCGCGGCCCGGCGCCGCCGACCTGCGGGACTCCGTGTGGCGGGTCCAGAGCGAGTTCCTCTCCCGGGTGCTGACCGTGGGGGCCGCCATGCGGCGCTTCGGCCTGGACCCCCGCGTCAAGCCCCTGACCGTCCACCTGGCGGGGGCCTCTCTCAACGAGACCATGGGGGCCCGTCTGACGGACTACGACGAGCTGAACCGCGCCTTCCCCGGACACCGGGGTGTGGAGGTGGTGCTGGTGGGGCCGGAGGTGGTGGAGGGCCCGGTCATTAGGCCCCCCCTCAGGGCGTCCGGCCCCAGGGGGAGGGTCTACCTCAGCGCCTACAAGGGCCTCTATCACCAGTTCTGGGAGGAGCTGGTGGAGACGGAGGAGGCGGCCAGACCGGACCTGGTGGTCGGCTTTCACCCAGGTACGTATGACCCTGGGTCTGGCAGATCTGAACTTTGACCTGGTGGACATTTTGACCTTTGACCTGGTTTATGAGGTGTCTGGGTTTATGGATTGCGTGACCTTTGACCTAATAAGTAATGAATCAGGTTTGTATGGTTCCCACCTGGGGAAAAACAAAAAAGTGTTTGTGAAATGGAGGAAAGAATGTTCAAACATTTTAAATCCAAATGACATTAATGTCTCCTAAAAGGGGTCAGCGGTCCCGTGGGGGGCTGGGGGGGCGCCGCGAGACCAAGCCTTGTTGTTAGATTTGGCCACGACCTTGTTGGCCTCAAATGTCCAGAGAAACATGTCCGGACAACATCCCCCTCCTCCCCTCCTCCCCCTCTCTCCGCCGTCCATTCAAGAACTTTGAGGAAGAACCTCTTGCTTCAGCAGGGAGCTGGAGCAGAATCACAGAAGGACTGATCAGTCTGAGCTGACAGAAAGGAGAAAGTTGTTGAGAGAGCACAGGAAGCCCTAAAGGAAAAGACTGAGGAGAAGTTAGAATTGTTGAAATAGTAAATCAAATATTTTAAATAAAATCAAGTTTATGTAGTGTTTGTGTGGCTGAGGGCCTGCTTCAACAAAACATG
This sequence comes from Molva macrophthalma, assembly GCA_027123675.1. Lineage (NCBI taxonomy): Eukaryota > Metazoa > Chordata > Actinopteri > Gadiformes > Lotidae > Molva > Molva macrophthalma. The sequence continues at coordinate 16,461,437 of JAOPJO010000069.1, read as the reverse complement.
GAGAAAATGTACAAACCTAACAGGATTAACACATACAAAACATTTAAAGGTGAAATATGTTACAAATATGTTAAATATGTGACATATATGTGACATATTGCATCTAGCTCGTAGTATAAAATGACATATCTGTAGTCAATTTTGATCAACAGTGATGTCAATAATGTCATCAATAAAATCATATCCCATAACTGATATATTCTACAAATGAAAAATGCTGACCAGCCCGAACTTCTCTGTTTGGAAGAATCGTACTAATCTTTTTGAATTTGAATTGCATTTTTGAAGTCTGAAAGTCTCCCGCTTACAAACTGGGAGAGCCTCAATCTTACTGTGTGTGTGTGTGTGTGTGTGTGTGTGTGTGTGTGTGTGTGTGTGTGTGTGAGAGAAAAAGCAGGGCCTGGCAAGCCAAAGAGTACACCCTCACATACCCCAGGCCCCCCAGGGCCCCAGGCCCCCCCA
>JAOPJO010000069.1:16204786-16219831 GCA_027123675.1 Molva macrophthalma | reverse complement strand
CCCCCACCTCCTCTTTGCTGTTCCTCTCCTCTCGCAGTAATGAGAGCTACCTGTAATTACCCTCGTGTTTACCCCCACCTGACTCACCTGTCAGATCCTCGCAACTGAGGAGAACCCTGCACATAGGTGTGTGTACGTGCGTGCGTGCGTGCGTGTGTGTGTGTGTGCGTGTGTGTAAGGGCGACAGGGCTACAGCTGTGGTTAAGTTCTATTTATGGTTATTTGTGCGGTATATCTTTCGACTCACATCGGAAATTACTTTGCAACCAATCTGATCGAGCTTACCTCTCTCCCACTCTCTCTCTCCCTCTCTCTCTCTCTCTCTCTCTCTCTCTCTCTCCCCCTCTCTCCCACTCTCTCTCTCCACCTTTCACTCCATCCAGGCCTGTCCTGTTAATTACCGCTAATTGCCTTACATTAACAAAGAGAACGAGATGCAAATTGAATAATGCGGGAGGGGGAGACAAATATTGATGTTAATTGATAGAGCTGTTTTTCGCTGGGGAGGCCTCTTCCCCAAATGGTTTCATTGGGTCTCAATTAACCCTAATTTGCATAGATTAATCAGGGACAATTAGGAATTAAGATGATTGCAACCCAGTCTTATCATTTCCGCACCGGTGAATGTGCATGCGTGTGTGTGTGTGTGTGTGTATGTGTGCGTGCGTGCGTGCGTGTGTGTGTGTGTGTGTGTGTGTGTAAGCCCGTGCAAGCTGTCAAAATGTGGTAATGGAGATGGGTTGCGCTGTGGGAGGCTAGGAGGCAAGCCGTGAAAGTTTGTTGCCCACGGAGAAAATCTTGCAGAAAAAAGTGGAGAGAGAGTGAGAGAGAGAAAGAAAGAGAGAGAGGCAATCCACTTATCTGACCCTGTGCTTGCCCATCTCCATTTCATCTCCCCCCTACTCCCCTCCCCCCCCCACTGCTCTCCACATACAAGTACACATACATTGCACACATACACAGACACGCACACACAAACACACACACACACACACACACCCATGGGCTACCAGCAAACACATTCAGTATTCCATCAAAGTAGAGTTGCAGATGCTGTCTTGCAGTCCTTAGGAAAAATATGTTTGCAAGCATGCGCATGTGTGTGTGTGTTTGTGTGTGTGTGTTCGTGTGTGTAATCTGATTAGAGCTACCCGATAGTGTACCCGTGCGTGCGGGGAGGCGAAGGGCTTTACGTGGGGGTGTTGTGGGCGTAACGAGACAGCTCAGCTATTTTAACCTGTAAAAGGGGGCATAAAACCCCCTGACTCTGGCAACCCGCATTACCCAGTATTGAGCTCCACGGAGACAGACCTGTTGTGCAACAGGAGGAGGGAGAGGAACGCGCCACATAAAGACTAGCTATCACTTTATTGTATTATTTTATTGAACATTTGAGACTAAACACTTTGAGATTTAAAATCTCTTTTACAAGGGTCACCTGGCCGGGATGCGGTGTAGCGATCTCAGACTTGAAACCACAAGCACACACGAGCACACATATACACAAGCACACACACACACACAAAAGCACACACGTACACACACACACACACACGTACACACACACACAGGTGTACCTATAGTGTATTAGAGCAATGCATTAAGATGTGGCCCTTAGACACACACACACACACACACACACACACACATGTACCTCTCTCCCTCTCTCAAGGCATAGCGTCCTCTACTTAATTCCCCCTGAAACGGCGTGTCATTTAAGCTCAGCCTGAACGGCGTTGCGGTGTTAAGAGCCGGAGCAATAGTACGTTAACACAGCATTAAGTACGGCCCGGCCCATTAGCAACAAACACAAAAAAATAAATAATTCACACGATGGCCCTTAAGCCCAATCTAATATGTCTGTCTGTCAAACAAAATCTATAGCATATATACCGTACGTTAGGAGAATTGTATGTTTAACCATGTTTGTGTTGCCTTGCGTGTGTGTGTTTGTGTGTGCTTGCGTGTGTGTGTGTGTGTGTGTGTGTGCTTGCGTGTGTGTGTGTTATTAGCTGCTAATATGACATCGCTTTCCATACAGTTTAAAACATCAGCATGCATCTAGGACCCCGTGGGTGAAAAGTTCATGTGCGTGTGTGCACACATGCACACAAGCACACACGCATACATACACACACACACACACACACACACACACACGCACACACACACATGTTTGTGTGTGTGTGTGTGTGCAGCTCTACAGCGCTCCTCCAGCAGAGAGCGAGGCCACTGGCAGTCGTTTTCATTAATTCCGCTCCATTAATGAGTGAGAAAACGAAATGGAGGGAGAAAATATGGCCATCCATCCCGCGTGTTGTTGGCAGGTGTATAATGAAGTATCAGAGTCCAATTGAATTGGCCCTAATTACACCAGCCTGCAGATATTGCTTCATCTGTATTGGTCCTATTAATGTAACTCCCAAGGAAACGGGCATGCGTGCGTGTGTGTGTATGTGCGTGTGTGTGTGTTTGTGTGTGTGTTTGTCTAGATGATGAAGCAAACACAAACAAAAAATACACACAGGTTGGGAGACACTTGCGCAATGGACGTCTACAAACACACACGGGCATACACTGGTACCAATTTGCCCAAATACACACAGAACACAAACCTGGTGTGTGTGTGTGTGTGTGGGCGCGTGTGTGTATGTGTAAGTGTATGTGTGTGTGTGTGTGTGTGTGTGTGAGTGCATGTGTGTGTGTGTGTGTGTGAGTGTGTGTGTGTTCAGACTGACCAATCAAAGCGTTCCAGCTCCTGAGCAGCCAATCATAAGCTCCCATGCTCAAGCTTTGTTGATGATCAAATGAAGTCATTCGTTGTTAGGCATGAAGACCTGCGTAATCTGAGTTAGGTAAAGGTCATACAGAGCAGGGCGTGTGGCTTCATCAACTCTCCAGATGGAGTAATCCTGGAGTTTTGCATTGGGAACTGAAAATAAAACTGTTTAGCATGCTTCTCAACTTTTAGTTTCACTTCCTTAGCTTAACCACCGGACCGTCTCCAGCATACTGCGATGCTTGGTAGCCCTTTGGTATTATGCATCATTCTTCTTCTCTCCATTCTGTATCTCTGGTTCTCTGTGTGCCTCTCTATCCCTCTTCTGTCTTCTCTCCCTCGATCTTCCGTCTGGATCTGTTTTCTCCGGTGTGAATGTTAACACTTCCGCTTTTTTTTTCTGTCTCAATCTCCTTTGGTTTGTCAGATCTTCTCACTGTATCCACCTCGGTCTCTTACCCTGTATCTATGTTCAACACGGGCCTGCATCATTGTGTTTTCCTCCCAGCGTGACTCGCGTCATTAAAGCCGACGCGAGGCTGTACCTGTTGGACGTGCTCCACAGCCTATGCGGCCACGCCAAGTTGGATTTCCTTGTGGCCTGAACTCTCTCCGTGTCTCCCTCTCCCCAGCCCTGGGCGCGGCCTACGGCACGGCTAAGAGCGGCACGGGCATCGCGGCCATGTCGGTGATGCGTCCGGAGCTCATCATGAAGTCCATCATCCCCGTGGTCATGGCGGGTATCATCGCCATCTACGGCCTGGTGGTGGCCGTGCTCATCGCCAACAACATCTCAGAAACCATCAGCCTGTACAAGTGAGAAACGCAGCAGTTCAGATTTGTGTTTGGCCTCCCGTCCTCATGGAAACTGTTTCCAAAGCCACACATCTAGACACTCATGTCCAATAGTGAGGCACCAACAGCGCCAGTTGATTCAGACGGTGAGCGTGCAGTACTCCATACTGGCTACTTTAAATGCCATTTTTAGTTAACACAACAGAGGGCTGATTTTAGAGACGCCTTTTATTTTTCAACAGTTAAAATATGTAAGCAAATAAGGGCGGTCAAACGACTCAGGATTTTAACTGAGTTTATCACATTACAGGCTGTGAATAATCACAAGTTTAAAATACTAGAATGTGCTTTATTAAATGGATTGGTGGTGTAAATGCATGCATGACATCCTGGTTAGAGGAACTGATAACTCAAATTCCTCTTTCATTGTATAACTGATAAATGACGACCACGGAAGGGGAGTAGGCTTCACTCACAAGAAATGCATCCCTAAATATCCGAGGTCCACACAGGAAGTGGTCCACACAGGACCTGTTCTCCCCATAAGCATGTGTTCAGCTGCCCCTCCACTGCTTCTAAAACACAGGACCTGTTGAAGCGTGTGTTGAAGCGTGTGTTCAGCGGCCCCTGCTGTGTTGCAGGAGCTTCCTCCACCTCGGCGCGGGGCTGAGTGTGGGTCTCAGTGGCCTGGCGGCGGGCTTCGCCATCGGCATCGTGGGAGACGCCGGGGTCCGGGGCACGGCCCAGCAGCCCCGGCTCTTCGTAGGGATGATCCTGATCCTGATCTTCGCCGAGGTCCTGGGTCTCTACGGCCTCATCGTGGCCCTCATCCTCTCCACCAAATAAAGGAGCAGCCGTCCTTAAGGTGGCTGCTGGAGGAAGGAAAACAAAAAAATGGGAAACGGGAAAATATTGTAAAAATTTCTAACATAAACATGAAGAAAAATGGTGTGGGGTGGGGGTGGGGAAAGAGTAAAATAAGTATCTCTCCATACTGATGGTCTTATCTGTAATATGTGTACAGTTGTCCCCATTTGATAGTCAACTCTTGTAAATGCGCAAAGTAGTGGTTTGTCTGTCTTGTGTGTGCGTGTGTGTGTGCGCGTGTTTAATGAGAAAATAAATGTTCTGATAAAGAATAATTTTGCTCCACTAGCTGACTTAGCGTCCGGCCCCAGGGAGATGGGGCCAGCGCCGTTGTTCTGTCTGCTCACCTTGCGGGGGCCCTCTGCACGGGCAGACCTGTTAACACCAAATGTGGACGGACGTGGCTTTATTTTTGTTCTTTTCCAGATTCTATTTATAAGATATTGTTCTTGAAACACTTAGCTTGAGTCTAATTCCCCATGGTGTGTGTCTGATAGATATCTCTAGATATAGAGGTCTATATAGATGTAGATCTAGAGATCTATATAGATCTATAGATTGAATGCACTGTGGGTTAATAGTGCTCAGTGATTGAAATTCCTCTGGATAGGTATCTTGGTTTATAGATTCTGATTGCCTTTAGTATTTGGCTGGTGGGACTTTTGTGTTAACTGTATTTTAATCATTACGAAAGCATTCTCAAACACGTCGATGTTTTTCCCTGTAGTACTGCTGTTGGATTGCATTAAAGATCTGTGTGCCCAGTGTTGGGTCTCACATGTTTAATTTTCATACCTCATCTCATCTCCTATTTTTTTTCATACCCCCCCAGCCCATCTTCATAACCGGTGTGGAGTTTGTGATGAAAGCCACACCCCCTATTTTCTGAATGTTTCTTCAGCTAAACCATCCGGTCAGTGTCTTGTTCCGCACCCAGCGAAGTGACCTCCAGTCTCCTGACCGTAGTGATGCCAAAACCATGCTGTAGCTCACACTAAATAAGCTTATGATTGGCAGTATCAGAAATGAAGGGATTGATGCACGACTCTTTCCGGTCACTTTAGCGCTGCCCGGTACGGGGTGGACTCTCCTACCACATGAGACCTAACAGAGTAACAGGAATACTGCCTGGTTGAACAATGATCAGAGGCCCATCACCTTCCTTTGTATGCATCGTTTGCTTCTGCCTTCAGGTGTGTCTGCCAGCCTTTTACAGGGAAATTGTCATTTTCTTGCCTAGCTATCTGCCACTGCAAATTAAAGGATTAAGCTATTTATATAAAATACTTAAATCAATGTAATCCCAATAGACAACTTTGTATTCAATTTGTATTTATTTCAAAAAGGATTATTTCCTGCCATTGTGTGGGTTAATAGAATTGTAATCATATCGTATCATATGTAAATTGAATAACTTGTGCGTTAGTGTTTCTCACACACTAGGTGGAGAAACAACCAAATACATTAACACGTGATCATTCTAATGCAACACTCAGGAATCACACGCACATTTAAGGGTTAAAATATTCTGGTGAACTCCAACCATCACAGCTGTTACAATGTAGAACACCTCAGTTAGTTTTCCTGGAAGAAAACAGGTTTATTCATATCACCGTCATTGCATGCCTGATCATCGCATATGACAAAAAAGCAGTTTAAGCCGGTAAATATAAATGGTACAATTGACAAATCAGATTTTAGTCTGATGACCTGAAAATCAACCATGTCATTTGCATGTCCTAGGGGCTGGGGACATCCCAGTGTGGCCCGCCACGGTAAAGGACAATAGTGCCACTCTGGTTTTGAACCATCAAGCAGCTTGCAGGGTTTCCAGAAGAGTGCGGCAGATGTTGGTGATGGCGCTGAAGGCCACGCTCTCTGGGAAGGTCTGCATGAAATCTCCCCCCTCCTCCAAACTGCTGCTGAGCAGAGGGTCCAGAGGCACGCAGCCTGGAACACACAGAGCCGATGAGCCAACAGTCACCTTGTGCCGTCTGGTCTACAGACCAGGAAGCATGTAGAAAAGACCACCAGTATCTACGTGACAGTAATAAATGTAGTATTACATTAACAACTCATTCATTTTGTCACTCCCGTTGTTTTACAGCACTATGACTTGTGTAGCCAATAGCGTTTGCTTAATGACAAAGGGAAAGGTAAAATGGGCTTCTCTATGTTGGAGATAACAAAGTCACCATGTGTAGCATCTCAATACCTCGTAGCTTGGAATAACCTGGGCATAGCCCTAGTCACTGCTGATAGTGATGTCAACAATGTTATCAATACAATCACATCCTATAACTGATATATTCTACAAATAAAAAAGGCTGGTCAGCCCTTACCTCTCTTTGTTTACAAGAATCGTACTATCAAAACCCAGCCCTGCGCCCTGCACCCAGCCCCCTGCCCTGCACCCAGCCCCCTGCCCTGCACCCAGCACCCAGCACTAACTGCTTTGTTAAATGCCTCGTCACAACCTTCATTAATAATGACATGGGTGTCCAAACCCATTCAGGGCCACGCCCTTATATCTTGTCTAAGCTGAACGTTTACATTATTGATGACAGTCAAAAGCCTGCTGTGTTTGACTCTGCAGAACAACCAAAAAGATGTTTCTGGGAACCCCTGGAGGCTGAAAAGTGACATTACACAAGTCAGTTCTCACCTAGAAATGGTGTGCCTGTGATCTTAGCAAGCTCCTCGCCTCCGCCCTTGGAGAAAATGTTGCTGCATTCCTAGAGATTTTTAAAGATTACGAAGAATTGTACATTTTTACACCTTGATATTTGAAAGACAAAGTACCTGTGTGTGTGTGTGTGTGTGTGTGTACTCACTGAGCAGTGCGGACACACAAAGCCGCTCATATTCTCTACGATGCCCAGGATGGGAACGCCGACCTTCCTACAGAAGGTGATCTCCCGCCTCACGTCCCCGGTGGACACGGCCTGCACACAAACAGAGGCAGGCGGTCAGACAGACGTGTCTCCAGGTCAGACAGACGTGTCTCCAGGTCAGACAGACGTGTCTCCAGGTCAGACAGACGTGTCTCCGTGTCTCAAAACGTTGGCTCACTGGCACAGTTCTACTGAACACAGAACAACAGATGGAATAATCTTGTGCTGTCCATTCTACTACTCGACTCGACTACTGTCTCTCCCCGTGTCCCACGAGAAGGAGCCGAGGGCCTCAGCCTGGCCCCCAGACAACACATTCAGTTTGGAGTGAGTTGGCTTTTTCCTCGTACGGTCGAGCTGGGCGATAAAGCAGGTTCTAGAGCAAGGCTAAAGCAGGTTCTAGAGCAAGGCTAAAGCAGGTTCTAAAGGAAAGTATAAAGCAAGGCTAAAGTAGGTTCTACAGCAAGGCTAAAGCAGGTTCTAAAGCAGGTTCTAAAGCAAGGCTAAAGCAGGTTATAAAGCAAGGCTAAAGCAGGTTCTAAAGCAAGGCTAAAGTAGGTTCTAAAGCAAAGCTAAAGCAGGTTCTAAAGCAAGTTCTAAAGCAGGTTCTAAAGCAAGTTCTAAAGCAGGTTCTAAACCCAGGCTCTAAAGCAAGGCTAAAGCAGGTTCTAAGGCAGGTTCTAGAGCAAGGCTAAATTAGGTTCTAGAGCAAGGCTAAAGCAGGTTCTAAAGCAGGTTCTAAATCAAGGTTAAAGCAGGTTCTAAAGGAAGTCTAAAGCAAGGCTTAAGCAGGTTCTAAAGCAAGGCTAAAGTAGGTCCTAAAGCAGGTTTTAAAGGAAGTCTAAAGCAAGGCTAAAGTAGGTTCTAGTACAAGGCTAAAGTAGGTTCTAGAGCGAGGCTAAAGCAAGTTCTAAAGCAAGGCTAGAGCGAGGCTAAAGCAGGTTCTATAGCAAGGCTAAAGCAGGTTCTAAAGCAAGGTTAAAGCAGGTTCTAGAGCAATGCTAAAGCAAGTTCTAAAGCAAGGCTAAAGCAAGTTCTAAAGCAAGGCTAAAGCAGGTTCTATCGCAAGGCTAAAGCAGGTTCTATCGCAAGGCTAAATCAAGTTCTAAAGCAGGTTCTAAAGCAAGGCTAAAGCAGGTTCTAGAGCAAGGCTAAAGCAGCTTCTAGAGCAAGGCTAAAGCAGGTTCTAGAGCAAGGCTAAAGCAGGTTCTAAAGGAAATTATAAAGCAAGGCTAAAGTAGGTTCTACAGCAAGGCTAAAGCAGGTTCTAGAGCAAGGATAAATCAGGTTCTAGAGCAAGGCTAAAGCAGGTTCTAAAGCAAGGTTAAAGCAGGTTCTAAAGCAAGGCTAAAGCAGGTTATAAAGCAAGGCTAAAGCAGGTTCTAAAGCAAGGCTAAAGTAGGTTCTAAAGCAAAGCTAAAGCAGGTTCTAAAGCAAGTTATAAAGCAGGTTCTAAACCCAGGCTAAAGCAGGTTCTAGACCAAGGCTCCAAAGCAAGGCTAAAGCAGGTTCTAAAGCAGGTTCTAGAGCAAGGCTAAATTAGGTTCTAGAGCAAGGCTAAATCAGGTTCTAAAGCAAGGCTAAAGCAGGTTCTAAATCAAGGTTAAAGCAGGTTCTAAAGCAAGGCTAAAGTAGGTTCTAAAGCAAGGCTAAAGCAGGTTTTAAAGCAGGTTCTAAAGGAAGTCTAAAGCAAGGCTTAAGCAGGTCCTAAAGCAAGGCTAAAGTAGGTCCTAAAGCAAGGCTAAAGCAGGTTTTAAAGGAAGTCTAAAGCAAGGCTAAAGTAGGTTCTAAAGCAGGTTCTAAAGCAGGTTTTAAGCAGGTTCTAAAGGAAGTCTAAAGCAAGGCTAAAGCAGGTTTTAAAGGAAGTCTAAAGCAAGGCTAAAGCAGGTTCTAAAGCAAGTTATAGAGCAAGGCTAAAGTAGGTTCTAACGCAAGGCTAAAGCAGTTTTTAGAGCAAGGCTAAATCAGGTTCTAAAGCAAGGCTAAAGCAGGTTCTAAAGCAAGGTTAAAGCAGATTCTAAAGCAGGTTCTAGAGCAAGGCTAAAGCAGGTTCTAAAGCAAGGATAAAGCAGGTTCTAGAGCAGGTTATAAAGCAGGTTCTAAATCAAAGTTAAAGCAGGTTCTAAAGCAGGTTCTGAAGCAAGGCAAAAGCAAGTTCACTGGGAAACCTGCAGTTCGGGTTCAAAAGACACCTAAAAAATATATTTTCCAGATTTATTTTTTAGCTAAATTACCATTGAATGGTTAAATTTCCGCCTTACCGTTGGATTTTACTACTTCCAAGAAGAATTTACGTTGTCAACCTGTGATGAGACACTTTCGCGATTTGACAAAAGTGACACGAGTAGATGCAGACCAAAACCAGAATTCAGATCGAAACCATCACCTTTTGAACAATATAGCTGTTTCCCATGTAAATAGCATCAACTACAAGTTTATTGTTATTAATAATTATTAATAGTTTATTAGAGTTTATTATAACCGTGACATCTTCTTATAACACGACTGCCAAGCTTTTAGCAAACTTGGCCCCTATATTCTGTTTGTTGCAAAAGATGTTCATGATGTGTTACCAAAGAAAAACTATCACCTATCTTTAAAGCATGTTGGTTCTATAGGAAGTTATTGAGGAGGGACGGGAGCTAATGTGTGATTAGTGAGCAGGCTCTTACCATTACGAAATACACACTGTACAAATGAAAAAACAGTGCAGTACAGTTTGAGTGGAAACACAGAAAGTTTCCAAAAATGCCTGGAGGATTTTCAGTGACTGAAAGTCAATATTGTCAGCACTGACACTGGCTCAAACCAGTATGCAATGCCATACAAATATTATTCTTCAGCTTCAGGCACGTAATCATCAAAGTCATGTAATCATATAAGGTGCTAATAAACAGACAGCCAACATGAGCTAGTCTTAAACAAATCCGATTACGGGGTTCAACGTGAAAGCCCTGACTAGAGATCCCTGTGTGGCAGCAGAGAAGATCCGAAGGGATGAGACTGTCCACCACGTAACTATTGATTCAGGGCTCGTTTCAGGATTTATTTTGCAGGTGAACAGGGAGACATGTATCACTTCACCCTGGGCTCCCCGCTTTGAAAACCGAATGTTTTCCGATCAAGCTTCAATGTACTGCCACTCAGAATCATGTTGGACGGTCTCAGAACAGGACTTTGGGTCCAAAGTAGCAAACTAATCTAAACTAAACTAATCTAAACTTAGTTTAGTTTAAACGAATCTAAACTAAACTAAAAAGGCATCATCATAATGGTTTCGGTTCTGTTTTTACATACGCATGCAAAAAACACCCCATTGTAGTCCTGTTTCACGCTCTCAAAACATATGTTGGACTTGCATAACTTTATATTGTGATATATTAATACAAACATCTTTTTTTTTTTTTTGTAAGGCTAACTGTGTGGCCTTTGCAATGCCAACTAATGAGAGAGAATATCTGAGGTATCTCTTCACGCCCTGCAGCTGAGCGTCCTGTACCCTCTCATCACGAGGCTCCTTCACAAGGGAGCCGCCTCGAGGACGGAGCCGCCTCGAGGACGGAGCCGCCTCGAGGACGGAGCCGCCAAGGGCCACGGCAGTAGGGTCATGGGGTCGGCCTACCTGCGGGGTGGTGACGAGCACGGCTCCGTCCACACGGTGCTTCCTGAGGTTCTCCACGACCGACAGGTGCTCGTCAGACGTCCCCGGGGGCGTGTCCACCAGCAGCACGTCCAGCTCCCCCCACGCCACGTCCGACACAAACTGACCTATCAGGGCTGTGCGTACAAAAGCATACCACGAATACATCCACAAGCGTCAACACACCAACGTAAACGTTTGGGGGTATAGCCCGGCTGTAGGTCATTCAGCGAACTATCTGTGGTCCATAGTTAGCGTCATGAGGGGAGAGCCCCTCTGGGGAGCCTGTGGGGGTCAGACCGCCTACCGTTCTTCTTGGGCCCCCTCCACACCACCGCGTCATCTGGGTTCTCCAGCAGGAAGCCGATGGACATGAGCGCCAGGCTCTGGCTGATGTCCGTGTAGACAGGAACCCAGCCCCCGTCACACTGGTGCACGTCGGGCCGGCCCACGCTCAGCATGCGGGGGATGCTGGGCCCGCACAAGTCCACGTCCAGGATCCCCACCTGACACAGAGAGTGCATCAGAGCGGAGAGGAGGGCAGCCTGTTACAGCAGCACGATACGAGCAGCAGAGGGACGCCCAAGGCACCGGCGAGAACAAGATGGGCCTGTACGGCCGTCTACATAGGAGACCCATACAGCTGCGGGCTTCTGGGGGTTCATGGATTTGACTCCATGACACTGAGTCTGTGTGTTGACGTGGCGGTAGAATAAAGGATTCAATGCTACGGTGAAAACCACACATGGCATCCATGGATGCGTTTGTTTCGCCCTCACCTTCTTGCCTGCATGGCGGAGTGCTAGGGCCAGCTCTGTGGTCAGCGTGCTCTTCCCGACCCCACCCTTCCCCGACAGAACCAAGACCACGTGCCGGACCTGCGCCAGGTTACCTCCTTCTGGGAGAAAGAAGAAGAGACGAATCACCGTCAGAAATACAGGAGTCTCTCTGACTCCCTGTGGTCACGAAAGATGTGATTCACCCCCTCACCCCTCAACTGTGATAGCAGCACACACACACACACACACACACACAGACTATATAAATCCCATGAATCCCATGAATATTGTTACTACTATAAATTAAAGTCGGTAAAGAACTAAAAAAAAAAATCACCATTTAGGGAGGTTTGGATCCCGTCCCGCTACGACTGAAGGAGGGAAGGTTGCGCTATTATCCAAACTGACGCAATACGAGTCAACACTTGACCAGTGGGAAACGGGGCTCAAATCCCTGAGTCATGTTTCACAGCGGGAAAGTCTACTTTTAACTATCAGGATATATGTCATTCCCACGGTAGTCCGCTCCTTGATATGTTATTAACCAAAACCCTACCATCAAATGTTTTTCTTGTTTGCATGCCCATTACGCTTTAAGTCAGCCTTAATTCTCTCTGTAGAGTTGCCGCTAGCCTAGAGACTAACGAGTGTACGATAAGCACGAGGTGATCGCTTTGAACAGACAAGCTTGACGCTGAGACACTAATAGGTAATAACGGCGTTGATTTGGAGTTATCTTACCGGTATTATTCTCTCCCATGATGTCCAAAGTTGCGTCGTTGTTGCAAGACACTTCCGTGAAACGTCATGGACTCATTTTCCAATCAGGGGGCGAGTATATTCTCGGTTATATCCGCGAGTATAAATCCCGCCCTTGTCTAAATGCCACCAATCGCTTTTCGGTGCGTTCTTTTTGTGCAACACCATGTTTTGGGATTTTTTGCGGTAAGGTTCTGAACGTGTCCTTTAGTCTTTATGAGTTTTGCGGTCTTTAGTTATTTTCCGAGCAAGTTTACAATATACATTGGGTTTCTCGCAATTTTTTTTTTTAGCAAAACGGCAGTATTACAATACATATGTCTTGTTATTTTCCTTAAACAATGTATTCTATATCTTATTAAATGAGTGCAATGTAACAATGAATTCATTATTTTTCTGTCCTTGTATGTCTGTATTGTGCATTAGTCATTAAATAGTTGTTAACTCGATGATAACAAGATTACACTCACACAACGCATCTACATACCACGACCCATAACCAAGGGCGCCTGAGTTTAACCTATTTAAATCATTAGGGTAATTAGCATAAACCACGCCCCTCGGTAGCAACATCGAATCAGACCCAGACGAGGGCGTGGTATGTTGTGTTTTGATGGGGCGTGCTGTAAAGTGGGACAGAGGGCAAGCTGCAGCTGTCACACCCTTGGACGCAGAGGGGCAGGCATGCGGAGCGATCTGCCGCTGAGCCATTCATAGGAAGACCGTTACAAGGTAAGATAACTTATGCATATAAAGTTTCCAACAAGTAAGAATAGCCCCATATAGCTTGAAAATGAGTTTCACTGAGATTTGTCGACTCGACAACATACATAGGCCTAAGCTATGTATATTACTGTCTATAGTGTGCCAGCCTATGTCCACAAAGGCCTTCTTATATTATTGTATATAAAAGTTGACTATTGTTCACTATTATTTAGTCTGTAACTACTGTTGTGGTCCACGTGCAGCATACGCCAAAAGGTCTGACAAATGAATAGTCCTCCCTTGATTGCCTGCCTATTTGTCTAGAAAACAGTGGAAACATTTTTAAATAGTTATTGTGTGTTATTTTGTCGCGTGTTATTTGGCTCATCCCGTGGTGCGGTCTGTAACCACGTCATCGGAAATGTGAGGATTGACATTGATAGTTTGGCCGAAGCGTCCAGCTGATGCCGAGCTACGGTATGTAGGCTAAAGCCCAGTTAAAGCGGTGTCCAGACGGACTCTACTAACACAGTGGCATGTACCTGCGCGCGGCACCTGTTTGCGCCATCTGCAGTAGATTTAAGAATGACATAGGGTAAAATGTATGTAAAACACACGTAGTTAACACTAAAATCCGGACGTAAACTGCCATTACCAAAACGAAAGAAACGGCCTGCAATCAAAACAAAGCTCCACATTTATCGTATAAGATAACTGCGAAATATCACTTTTAGATTAAAAGATTAAAGATTGAAGATATATAAAGATATATTATACATTTGGGGGTGTAATTGGGGGTGGAAGGGGTGGAGAAATCCGAACAGTTTGAAACGTGCACTGACACTGGGCTCGTTGCCATCAGCAAGAGAAGAAGCCAATAGCGTCACAAAGGCCTCCAGATCCCACAGCTGTTCAGAGAAACAACAACACATCGCTCCTCTGATCCTTTCTGCAAACACGACTTAAACCCGTCCCTTAATATTAATAATATTTATTAAACTATAACACTGGATGGTGTTGCCTGGTGCACGTCGGGCCGGCCCACGCTCAGCATGCGGGGGATGCTGGGCCCGCACAAGTCCACGTCCAGGATCCCCACCTGACACAGAGAGTGCATCAGAGCGGAGAGGAGGGCAGCCTGTTACAGCAGCAAGATACGAGCAGCAGAGGGACGCCCAAGGCACAAGGCACATGGCATCCATGGATGCATTTGTTTCGCCCTCACCTTCTTGCCTGCATGGCGGAGTGCTAGGGCCAGCTCTGTGGTCAGCGTGCTCTTCCCGACCCCACCCTTCCCCGACAGAACCAAGACCACGTGCCGGACCTGCGCCAGGTTACCTCCTTCTGGGAGAAAGAAGAAGAGACGAATCACCATCAGAAATACAGGAGTCTCTCTGACTCCCTGTGGTCACTAAAGATGTGATTCACTCCTCACCCCTCCGATAGTCAGACCTTCAGATCCCTGTTCAGAGAAACAACAACACATCGCTCCTCTGATCCTTTCTGCAAACACGACTTTAACACGTCCCTTAATATTAATAATAAGATATAAAACTATTGCATTCTGGATGGGTGTTCCCAACCCAAACCACCGGGGATCTGAGCCCGTCACTTGGCGATGACACTCTGAGGTAAACGTCGCTCTCAGGATAGATAGTGACATTGTGGCCCCGAAATGGGCGGCAGTAGCTCAGGGCGGGTTGACTTGTAACCGGAAGGTTGCTAGTTCGATCCCCGGCTCCTCCTAGCAGAGTGTGGAGGTGTCCCTGAGCAAGGCACCTCACCCTCACTGCTCCTCCTAGCTGAGTGTGGAGGTGTCCCTGAGCA
>JAOPJO010000069.1:16184156-16194784 GCA_027123675.1 Molva macrophthalma | reverse complement strand
GAGACCGGCTGGCTCAGATGCCTGGAGGAGAGAGAGCAGGTGAGAGACCGGCTGGCTCAGATGCCTGGAGGAGAGAGAGCAGGTGAGAGACCGGCTGGCTCAGATGCCTGGAGGAGAGAGCAGGCGATGGTTTACAGGCTGTTGCTACCTTTCATACACTTTGTGTATCTGCACATCGTTTTCAACGCAATCAAGAAATGCCATAATATCAATGTCTCAGTGAAACGCTATACGTGGCACCACACTCAATTATATGGCTTGTGGCTTTCCAACCTTTTGAATATTATTTAAATCCTAAATATATCAAATATCTATGGCTTATAAGCCATCAGTCTCAACCTCATATGCATACGGGGCAACCCCAAAGTGGGTTCCGACCTGAAGGTCCACCTGCATTGCGTTTACCTGGAAGGTCGTCTGGACAAGGCTTTAGTGACGGCCACCAGGTGGTCCGTGACGGCCTGCCAGTCGCGGAAGAAGGATAGGGAGATGTTCCTGTAGAGCTGGAGGTACACCATCACCTGAGAACACAGACATCGGTACTACAGGCGAGCAGCTAGGAGCGTATGTATCGCAGGTTCTGTACACTAAATGAAACCAACCACACAACCGTTCCTGAAAACATAAAAAGCTCAGACGACTAAATCCAACGATCACAACCATCCAGGTGAACACATGAAGATGATGTTCACATGATTAGTTTCTAACTAAACCCACCTCCTCCATGTCCAGGTTCTCCATCCCGATCTCGGCCTGCAGGCTGGGGCCGTTCCAAGCTGTAGCACTAGAAGACATTATGTCCTCTTAATTAGTTTAGAGTGAATTTCTCCCAACATTATAAAGTAAAGAAGGCATTGGTTAAACCCCCGGCTTGGTCTTGCAGGCCAGACTATGAGTCCCTTTGAAAGCTTCACCATAGACATAGAAAGGTAGCCAACAATACTAACAACATATTTAAGAGGACCTGTTCATCTGGGATCCAATAACCAACATGGTGACCACTTTGTGGGTGTTTCCATTTAGAAACTCCAGCAGCCCAGCGAGGAGAGACTGTCCAGAGGGATCTTCATTGCCCTGGAGGATCTGAAAACAAAAGACCCCACAAACCAGTAAAACAACACCACCTCACACACATCACGAGGGCAAAAGCTTCAAAGATTCAGGAATGGTTTAAATGTGTGAAATGTTTTCACAAAGCTTAACCTCTTTCACACCGATCACCACGTCAATGAAGTCGGCCAAATCCAGGACCCAGCTCACTTGTTCCTCTTCCACAAAACCACAACCAGCCTCTCCGGGCTAAAAGCAGAAAATGTTACCCTGATAAACTATTTCTACCAAGAAAATAACTACCAATGAGTGTACACCGATCCACAAATATTTTGTACTTGATAAATGATATCCACGCAAATATTTCATGGTCCACCAATACGTATCTGAAGACCTGAGCCCCACCTGGTTCAGATCCCGGGTCCAGCAGATAGTCTGGTGAAGTTGTTGGCCGTCGATCACAAACCTCCACCCTGAGGCGGAGAGGCTGTCCAACAAGATGTCCGAGCCATCTTGCTGTAAAACCGCTAGAGGGGAAGAGAGACATATTACAGCACTGATTCCCAACTGGTGGGGACATTTTGAGTGGGTCGCAGAGATAATGCTTAACCTTCATCTTTAGAAAGAAGCCAATTAATTAACTAATGTTTCAATGATAAATCATGTTTCAATGGCTCAATGATTCATTGAGTTTAGACCCAATTATTTCAGCTTACTGTGCACTGAATATTTTTAACATTCCATGAAGGCATTGTTTATAACATTGTTGATACAGTTTAGATTTTTGGGATGCATGGCCATTACGCATGTGACATAAACAACTTCATGTTTGGAATGCTGAATGTGCAATGTAGGCCGATTTTAGGACGTCTAAACCACGGCAAACGTCAGGAAAATGTGTGGAAGCTGCTGAAGCGCACGGAGAAGGACTTGGAAGGCAGGAAAGGGCGCAATATTTAGATAAACTAAAGTGAACAGGCGGTGAAGATCCGAGCTCCTTCGTCTTGGGATGACTTTATTTGAATCATTTTCATGTTCAACAGTTTTTGTTTGAATTTTATTTCAGAATTACATTGGAATGCATCTTGGAATGCTATTCTGACTAGTAAAGTTGTCAAACTCATCACTTTGCAAACCAAACTGTTAAGTGTTCTGATATTATAGTATTCTATCTTAATAAATGTGTGTTCTGATTATCACGGTATTCGGTGTGTACCACAGAAGATACTATTAACCAGGACTTTCAAATGATTTTGTTGTTTTCAAGATTTATGCCCTGGAAATCCTGATTCAGTTTGGCCCACCATAAACCCCTCATCTTCAGAGCAGATTATTCACTCTTCTCCCTGATTTGTAATAGCTCTGGGCCATCTTAAGTACTCCAAATGCTTTCCCAGGTCCTAATTCGGTTTTAGGCGCCACATGGGGGTTAGGTTCATTTTTGGGCCAGCCCCAAATGGTCTTATGTGCCAACACCATAATCTAACAAAATATATCCACATTGAAATTCATTTTCACAATTAATATTAATAATTAATAACAATATTTTATATTTTATTTTACCGACGTCTAGATGTCCTTCTAATGTTGAAAAAAAAAAAAAAAGGTCAATGTCCCCACTTTCAATTTCAGTGCAGGAAATGAACAGACAATTATTGAAGCCCACCCTATCACCTACACTCTCCTTCCCCCATTATGTCTGCGTTTACCTGGATCTATGCAGATAGTCAGGTTTTTGAGACAGTTCTCTGGTCTCAAACTTTTCATGTGCTCTGCCAGTTTCTTCCTCTTCTGCTGCTCCCGTTTTCTCTCCGCCTTTTCTTGGGCTCTCGCTGCTCTCTGTTCATCTCTAGCGTCTCTTTTCTGCTTTGCTTTGCGCTGGTCTGCTTCAATTTGATCTCTAGAGCGTCGCTTTCGGTTGGGACTGGGGGTTTTAGACGTGGGTACCCACGGAGGAGACAGACAATGATCTTGACTTGGTTCATCTGTCGTTGCCAAGGTAGGTGTTGTGTTGTCGCTGCATTGGCTGTCAAGGCTTTCTACAATGATGGCCACTGATTCCGTCTTGGTTTCAATGTCGCATTCGTCCTCGGATTCGGATATTTCCCATGTTGTAGCTCTGAGTGCCGCGGACATAACACTATCTTGTTCGTTAAATGCTGGAATTAATTCATGGGCTGTTTATTTCCGGGGTCTTCTGGCGCTCCGCCCTACACGTCACCGGCTCCCGTCGATCAGCGTCTTCTTGTGTCCTTCTGATTTATAAAGGCCTAGTCCATCATTTCTGAAATTAAGCCTAAACTCAAAAAAATGTAATTAGATGTCCCCACCCCCATAATCTATAAATTACTATTTTTTTAAGGGTCTTGCCTGTGAGCAAAACAAATAAACAATTTTCTTTCTTTTTTTTTTCAATATGAAAACATATAACCATGCCTTTATAAAACACAAATTTCTATCATTTCGACTTGGATTGGATTAGTAAGTTCTTAGGTTTCATTTTCATTGGACCCAAAGAACGATTCCCCCCAAATAAATAAAAGGAGACAATCATGCTGGCAGCTGCACTGTTTATTATGGATTACACATAAAAAATATAGATTTTTTTAATGCAGGCATCTATTTACATGCACAATGGTCGGAGAAACACGAGAAGCAGGCCAGGAACAAAAAGCTCAGTGGTTGCGTTTCTTTAACCAGCAAAACAGAATCTTAACAGCCAGTATATTGAAGTGCTCTGAAGCAAGGCACCTCATCTTCTTTAGCTCCAGGCAGTAACAGGATGTTGTGGATAGGACAGCTTCCTGCTGGGAATATCTGGAACCTGAAGAACGTGAAGAATACTACCTCTGGAACAGGCAACAAGACCTAAATGAATAAAACCTCTGTTCCTCTCCTCACTCTTCGCTGGTTTTCTTCAGTTTGCTCTTGAGCTCTGACATCAGAGGGTTCCCAAATCTGTTTGGGAAAAAATAGGACAACAATGAGTTGATAACAACGTGTGAAGAACAGTAAACAGCCTATAGAAAAGGAATGCAGGTGTCTGGAAGAAATAAAAGCTGTACCCAGGTTGCTTTGGGGGCGTCCATCTTGGTTTACGCTCAGCGACTGTTG
Organism: Molva macrophthalma; assembly: GCA_027123675.1. Lineage (NCBI taxonomy): Eukaryota > Metazoa > Chordata > Actinopteri > Gadiformes > Lotidae > Molva > Molva macrophthalma. The sequence goes on along the minus strand of JAOPJO010000069.1, from coordinate 16,190,620 downwards.
GTTTTGGAGACACTGTCATTCCTTGTTGCAGTTCAGATTGCTGCTGTAATCAGACACAATTTACATAAGACACAATGAAGGAACACATTAAACAAACATTTTCATTTCATGCAAACAAACATCTTCACAGTTAGAAGAAGAAAATATATATATATATATATATATATATTAAGACGTGCATTTACGACTTTAAATATTTAAACTTTTCCTAGAAATAGCATTAATGGCACACTTCACCTCAGGGACAACTTCATCTCCTCCCTTCACCACCTTCTGTGTTTTCTTCAAAGCTGGGAAGCCAACTCCGAACCCTGAAAGAACAATAAACATTAATCTAACTGAATGAACCAATCAGAATGTGACTATGTACACGTTTCCGTCGACCTACCAGGAAGCTTTATCCCAACACCGATGCCTCCAATTGGCCTGCCTGGCAGAGGCAGGGCTCGCTGGGGGCTAGAGGGGTGTGAGGGGGAGGGCTCCAGAGAGGGCATCTGCAGTAGGGCCCTGGGGTCAGTAGGGGGCCTCGTGCTGGGATTCTTCACCAAGATACGAGACTTCTGAACGGTTAGGTCCAAAACATTGATGTCCAACTGCAATGAACAACAGAAAAATAAGGTTTATGACGCCATGAAGAATATGTCATGAAGAATAATGTTAATGATGAAGAAATAATGTAATATATAGATCGAATATACCTCAAACTCATCTCCAGATGTTCCTGGAGGTAGACTGTGTCGCTGTCTGGCTCTCTCTTCTGCGCTCAGACCAGGAACGGGCAAAGCGATTAACTCTGACCTTCTAGACCGGGCTTGGTTCATTAAGGAAACCTCGTACAAAGGATGTTTGGAGTCCAAACATGGACCTTGTCTGCTTCCTCCAAACCCCTTTTTTCCCCTCAGCACGACAGAGTCTACCTCAGGAGGTAAGCTGGGTTCGGACAGCTTCATGTCAGGCAGCAGGCGAGATGTATCCTCCACACCAGGCTTCATATAGTCTTCATTCATACTGTTGGGGATTTGAACCGGTATCACTGACGTTTCATCACTTCCATCATCTGCTGCTCCGTCATTACTCATGGCTACTACTGAAACCTCAGGATATATCTTGATAGCTTCCACTTTGATTGCCGTTTCTTCATTAATTTGCGATTCGTACAATGAATCATCCTGTTCTGCCTGAGATGAGACAGCTTCATTATCAGAGAGCTTTCCAGGAACCACAACACCACCACCTGGGTGGTGGTGTTGAGGTTCCTGTTCTGGTGAAGGTGTCCTTCCCTCAGTGAATGAGTGTGGTGATACATCTGGAGCATCAAGGTACACCATCATTAACATCTCCGGCAATCTAATTCCCTCTGGTTCAGTGGTTAAAACCTCACAGGCTGGCGGGACTTCTCTTCCTGAGGTATGTTCTGAATCCTCACACTCCTGTGCTTCCAAAATATCTGATATTCCCAAAGTCCCCGCCAATCCAGATTGGCAAGAATATGACTCCAGCGGCAGTTCCTCATCTTCTTCCGCTTCAATCTGGCCAGACATTTCCTTCATCTCATCTGGATCTTGGATCTGGTCCTCAAAGTTAGGCTGATGGTTGGTAGTCTCATGCGTTTTGGACATCTTATCAGCTGCTTCATCATCATCATCATCATTGTCTGAGGAGGAGGGAGTCCTGGTCTCGGTGCGTGAGACTGCTTGGTTCTCTGTCTTTGCTGTGACAGAAGGAGTGTGGTCTGTGTCTTCTGGGAGGACCCACATTGCTAGAATCTTCTCGTCCGTCTCAGTCGCCTGTCCAAAAGCCAAGGCTTGCTCATCCTCAGCAGCTTTTACAGCTGAAACAACTTCCACATGTTCTTTGATTTCCTGTGTTGAAGTCTCGGTTTGCGGTTCTGTAACTCTGGATGTGGACTTCTGTAGTTCATCTGGCAGGTCCCGTCTTACGTCCATCAAAAGGTCAGAGGATATATCAGTAAGAGATCCTGGTCCTACGGTCTCAACTACTGACGGATTGGATTCTCCAGCATTTCTTTGCTGTATAGATTCTGTGGTCTCCTCAGACCCAGTGATTCCCATCGCTTCATCTGAAATGTCTGTAAAAATGTCCTCTGTTTTCGTCTGTCCATCATCAAAGGATCTAATTTGGATGTCAATTGGCTGATGGATGGATTCAGGTTCAATATAGTCCTCTGATTGGCTCGGAGTATGCCCTTTGTTTTCTTCAGTCATGGTGGTGGCTGTGGGTTCACCTTCACACGGCTCTGTTGTGTTCTGTATCGCAGCGTGTGGTGGAATTAATATTTCCTCACATAACCGGCGGTCATCCTGTGTAGTGACCTCGTCATACCAAACACTGCTTATGACTATGTTCTCCAATGCTACCGCCTCTTCAGATGCAGCTCCTGTGGACTCACTCCTCTCCCCATCTAATTTGAAATCAAACAATGGTTCCTCAGTCTTAAAGTCTTCTACGTCAGTCTTGTGAGCCTCATGCCTGGAGCGCTCCTCATCTCCATCCCTTGTCCTCCCTTCCTCTCCTGTGGCTTCTACTGCTCTACTACTCATCTGTTGTTCGATTCCCCATGGGGCATCCCTGTCTCCAAGGCTCTCTGGATCAACACTCCCTCCATCAACCATATCAGGGCCAGCCGCCGTATTTTCTCTTTCCCCGCTCTTCAGAGTCATGACTTGGTCCTCCCGTTGGCTGTGGTCTACGTCCCCTACCCCAGCAACGTATTTAAGCCCTTCAGATAAGTGTGGTGACTGGGAAGCTACCCACCTTTCGTCAGAATCCCTTCCCATCAGGGTTATTTCCTCTGTATTCTCGGTGGCAGCAGCAAAGTGTCCATTGTTTACTTCTGGAATTAGACGTCTGGTTTCCTCCAATGGAATACAATTCAGCCCACGAGGCCCGGCACCTGACCCTGGAAACGTCCCTGGGGAAAGGTCTGAGAGCGCTGCACTCATTTCCTGTTCATTGTTGCTTTCCGCTTTCAGCGTTAAGGCCCCGCCTGGGGAATCAATGCCTACCGACCACTGAGTACTGACCCCTCCTTCCCCATCATCCACGACCTCATCGCTGGAGGTACTCAGAGAGTCTTTAGTATCATGTTTCCCGGTGTCACCAAAACAAAGCAAGTGTTCAGGACTGTTGAATTCAGTCACTGCCTCAGTATTCATACTGTTGTTCAGTTCCTTGTCTTGGGCCTTTTTAAGTATTACTGAAATCTTTTCAGCTCCCCCTTCTCTTGTTTGGTTCACCCCTTCCTGGGGCTGTGAATCATCTTTTTGGTCATCAACTTGGTGTTTGACTGGAGTTGTTTCTTCCACATATTCAGTGACTCTCCTGCAGGCTCCCTCTTTTGTAATTTCCTCTTTGGTTCCAACAACTATGTGGTTTCCTACTGGGCCTATTACATTACTTCCCATTTTATAAAGATCGTCACTCCCCTCGATGAGTAAACTGCTCTGTTCCTTCATCTCAAATTGGCCCTCCACAATTCTCTGCTTTGACTCCACTTCCAAACATTCTTGTTCAACAACAGCATTGCCATCGTTGGACACTAGGCTGCTCAGGTTGGGTTCTGGTGAGTCAACCAATGGAGTTACGAAGTCCGAAATTGTCATTTCCTGATCTGCCTTGTCATCCCTATCCTCATCTGAAACAATTCCAGTTAATTCCGGTTCCCAGACTGCCTCAATCAACTTCAAGTGGTTTTCACTTTGATCATCTGCGAGAGTGCTGGCACTAGGCTCTGCTGATCCACCATCAGTGTTCTCTGCGTTCGGTGAAGTTGCCTTTTGTGTATCTCCTCCTCCTCCTTCTGTTCTCTCCAAGTTTTCCTTATTTACACAGGTGAAGTTCTCCTCTCTGACGATGTCACGCCCTTCCGTCTCCGACCCTGAAACATTGTTTGGTTCATTTAAATCTGATTCTTCGTCACCGGAGAGAGAGACCCTTGCCTCCTCCTCTTCAGTGACGTTGGAATACTGGCCAGCTTGGTCTTCTGGTGTCTTTTCAACCTCCTCAACAAGGCCTGAGTTGTGGTGGTCATTTTCCTCATCAGTGTAGTTGGAGATCTCAGTGTCTTGCTGTTGCTGTTGTTTTTGATGCTTGTCAGACTCTTCTGTCCTGGACCTGCCATTGAGAAGCTTTTCGTAATTTTCTTGTTCGATGGTCTGTTGCGTTGCTGCAGTAAGTTTGATATAGCCCTTTTCTGTTCTCTCCCCCTCTGTCTGATTCAACCATTGCGCTCCATGAGTAGTTCCCTGTTCTGGTCGACCGTGGAGACCACTCCCTCTAGTGGACACTGCCGTGCACTGAACCTCCCTAGAACGCCCAGGATCTCGGAGGAGTATGTCAGTACGGGATGGTAGGGCGATAGGAGGCTGAGGACAGTGAGGTAAAGAGGCGGTGTTCAGATCGGATTGTTCCTCCTCCTCCTCCTCCTTCTCATCTCTCTGGCTGGGGTCTCTCTGTGCTCTTTCAAAATCCACCGTCTGACCCACTGTCCGCTCGACATTACCTGGGTTGTTGACAGCAGGTTCTGACCGTAGGAACCTCGTCACTGCTCCGCTGATGTAGTTCTAAAAATGCGCGTGTGTCCATACAGAGAAGGAGGGGCGAGGGAGTGAGAAGGGGAGGGGAGCACATATTTCTCATTAAATATAAATAATAAAATACATTATATGGACCAAACATTTCATATTCAGATTTGATTTCGGGAATAACTCACCCAAACAGTCCAAAAAGTTCTCTCCACTCGGGTCACCGCAGCTTGTTCGTCCATCGCTCACTTTGAAATCCGACGGACGGCGATGATATTGAATAGTTTTATTGCTGATGAAAACCCGTGCAGGCAAACGAAAAGTTGTTTTTTGACAATACAAATGTCCAAGTCCGAATCAAAACACGCACATATCGTGTAGTGGAAGGATTGCTTTAGGCATTAAAAGCACCGTTCTTGTCACGGCAGCGGTGTTGCAGATGTAGATGTCCGGTATCAGAATGAGGAAGAGAGGCTGCAAAGTTGCGGATGTGATGATCACGGGGTTGCGTTGGTCAAACCGCATCCACAGACATTGTGTTGCATTTCTGCGACGGCCAAATCATCAGTCCCACCGGCGATAACGACTGTCACAGCCTGTAGTAGCGGTTATACAGCAACCTAGGCCTTGTTCCGCTAAAGGACCCACTCGTCACTCACGATCCACGCGGCAGTTCGATTGATGACCTAAACACCCATGCTGGTCCTGACTCTTACCTCCTACCTGTGAAATATCATGCCTAAAGAGACACGTACTCTAACGGCTGTCAATGTGGGCGTTTTATTTGTATCTAAATATATTTCAATCAACGAAATGTGGCACGATTTAAATGTGCTTCATTCAACAATGAAACGACTTGTTGTCATCTTATAGGCGATGCGAACCCAAACCCCCCTTTTACGGTCACCGACTAGCGGTCGAAAAGAAAACGTGCTTTATGAGGAAGTTGTGTGCAAATGTGTGGGACGTGATGAACTACCAACAAACTCACCCCCACCCCCTTCTATCACCTCCTACACGTTTGTGTCTCATCTTTTAAATGGCCGAGAAAGACTTTACAGTCTAATTACCCTTTTTAGTAGGCCAATCGTTTTGTGTTACACTACTTTTCTTTTTATCCCTTGTTCAATTTTACATAAAAATGTGTGTATGCTACATTTGCATTGTTTTCTGGTAAAATGAGAAGCACGTTGCTTTTTTGTATTCATTTTACTGAAGTGCATGAACAAGAGATTGTTTTCGATTAGGCCTACAGCCCGCAACGTACAGCATAATTACTCATAACGGTGTTATGGAAGTATTTATTGGAGTTTTGAAATTTTGGTCAATATGTTTCCAAAGTTGGTCAAACGCCAGTAATGCCCCGCTGGCTCTAAACACCTCTGTAAAATGTCACAGAAAAGACAGACCGTCTTCATACCCTCCTATTACTTTTCACCACTAGGTGTCAGTGTTCAGAGACCGACCCTGGCTGTAGTTAGTAGATAAGTGTAAAAAAATGACGTACTAGTACATGTATGACGCACCGACTGGAAGATTCTAGCACGCTCTGTAATAAATAGAGAGAGGGGTGAAATATTATGGCTATACTGATCATTTTGCCAAAAACCACAAGTTTGTTTCATTCGTAACGTTTTAAGAGATAAAATGTCATATGAATTACATTTACTTACTTATTATAATAATAATAATAATTAAAGCTGCAAGCAGCATTTATCGGGGGCCAAGCCTAACGCAGACCATTAAGACCATTAAGACCCTTACGCAGACTAGTAAGACCTTTTTTGTTGGCATAAGGTTGACAACGCTGGAATAGCCTCAGCTTGGATCTGGTGATGCGTGGAAAAGATTTCATGACCGTACGTCAAAAGGCTGAGGAGTTAAGCATCTTTAAAGTTTTCAATTGATCGCTGTAGCGCC
>JAOPJO010000069.1:16098491-16108872 GCA_027123675.1 Molva macrophthalma | reverse complement strand
TGTGTGTGTGTGTGTGTGTGTGTGTGTGTGTGTGTGTGTGTGTGGTTGTGTGTGTGTGTGTGTGTGTGTCTAAGACAGTTAAATGCACAGTCCTGAGATGCATTCAAAGAGCTTCACAAGGCCAGAGAGAGAGACATGCTCTAAGTCATGCTCTCCTGCTCTCACTCACTCCAAGCCTTTTTTTCCCGGCGGCTGTAGATTGGATCATAACAGCAGATGTTATTGAAACTACTCGCATGTGAAACATTATAACTGATACGACATGTCATCATGTGAAGGTTGTGCTGACTGTCTGCAGATAGCTGTGTATGTGTATGTCTGTACACGTGATTGTGGTGGTGTTTTCCACTAGCTATATAGACGTGTAGACGTGTAATAATGTAATACACATTTTTAATAATGCTTCTCAACATATCTTCATTATTTTTCACTTTTATAGTTTTATATATATATTGGGAAGCAACCAAATCCACCTGGTCTAGACTTGAGGATGAGCACAGGTCACCAACGTTTCTGGATCATGATTGTATTCCATTGTGGACAAAGATAACTTGGACTCTTTACATTCACTGAATATACAATATAACTTTATTCTCAATCATGCCAGAATGTACTAAAAGCAGTGCGGTAGGGAGGGGCATGTCCAACATCTGACCATCCCATTGAGATGATGATGATGGTTATGATGAAGCTGGGGGGAGCTTTTATTTTGTAAGAGTTACACAAACAAATCCAATCAAAGTTAAATTGTTCTAAGGCTGAATGGGGGGAAGTTGATTTCATACAATCTTGTAAACTGATGGACTGGAAAAAATAAAAATAAATAAACTTATTGCTAAAGATAATTCTTGGGCAGAACCATGCAATATAAATCCAGGCTCATTTTTTGATGACAGAGAAAAAATGTGATATCCGAGATATCTTGTTTGTCGTTTGAAATTTAAGACTTGGTGAAAAGGGCCTACTGGGTGATTTTTTTTTTATGTCCTGATATTTAAAACCCAAGAAGTATACTGTACAAGAGGGGAGTACTTTCTCTCATACTGCAGTAGACCATAAAAACCAAGGAAGAACACAGCACTGCCCCACAGCATGTTGGCTTCCACTGTAGCTTTAAAAAATATATCTCCCTTTGGGACAACTTAATTTCTTTTTTTTACAAATTATGATCAATAAAATCTGACATATTTCCCCTTTAGACGGTCATCTCAGTTGGGTGACGCAAACAACTTCTTTGCGGCATATCAGTAAGAACATTTGAATAACTCCAAAAAAACATTATATTATTATATCCACCCAATAACATGGATAAAAGGAGCGATGGAGAGGAAACCATCACCAAGCTTCAAACAGATAAATATAGATTTGTTTGACATTTGATGAAATTGCGTTTGCGAAATTGCGAAATTTGATCATGAGGCCTGTGGAATGTCTAATAGAGATAAAGCAAACCTATGTTTTAGAGCAAATAAATGAATGAAGCGCTTCTTTGTGGCCTTTTGACTGCATTAAGCTGAACAACATCAAGTTCAGAGTCGTCCTCATTAGACTAGCACAAATCAAAATCCATTGGTGTGTTGTCAGCAAATCCCAGCAAATCTTCATCCCCGATACGGGGTGAAGATTATAGTGCGACGACAACTCGGGGGGCCGTCGCCTTGCTTGAACTGCACTTCTGGGTAAAACAATGTGTCATTGACATTTTGATTGCGGGGCCCATAGGTGATGAATGGGACAATCATATCCCCACCCTTCATCAATAATAAATGCAATGCCAAAGCCGATGAACCGTGATGAAACCCGCCATGCGACAGTGTGACACGAAGGTGGGGAAGAGATGTCTCCATCTTTTCGTTCATTAGGGTGTATTCTCATACTATTATTATCCCTTCAGTATTCTGAATTATGATAAAAGTTGTTTCTTCGATTTCGAAGCGGCCTTAGGTGGGACAAGTGACTTGAACTGTGCGTATGTATCTTTGCGGATGCGGGGTTGAACTGGGTTTGCTTTCCCTGTAGGCCCATGTTTGTATTGAGAAAGCATCTATCTAGTGTATATAGACAACAGTCAGTTGTTGTTTTTTATTAGTAATCTCAAAACTACCCTCTTCAATTGACTTATTGTTTCCCATGGAAAACATTCTCCAAGATTGGATTGTTGCTTCAGATGTTTTTCGTTTTTTGCCCTTTATCCACTTTATCCAGGCTAGATAATAAAGTTTAGATCATCATGGATTACGAAAACAACCTTTAACCATAGAGCTATATCAGTTTTGTTTACAGAAACTCTGAGTTCAGCATTTTGTGCTGTCATAATGTAATTTAAGACAACCATATATTATGATATGTATTACAACCACCAGCCAGCTCTATGCCAACTGAATTTACAGCTAATCGTTTGCAGTTTGAATTTATACAGTATAAGTGATGAATCCTCTTTGTATTAAACAGCACTTTTAACTCCATGACCTTGTCCACTTCAAGAGAAACTCCAGACTAGTCACAGTTTGTGTTTTTGCTGCCACCTATGCTGCCACCTATAGCATATGGGAAACTGCAGTTTCCCATATGCTAAGGTTGCATCAGCTCCACTGAGCATGTTTTTAACCATCTAGATAAGACTCCGTATCTAAACCAATAAGTCAAACAAAGTAAATATGATGAATAAAACATACTATCATGCCCGTAAGTGGAAATCCATTTTGCCATTGATAGGTTTCATTGCTGAGAGGGCCCGCCATGTTGTCTGTAGTCATGACGACATCCCATCATCCAATTCAAGCTTCCCAGTTGCTATAAACCACCAGACTTGTGAATTAAAGGTTTCCCTGGATATGAAACAGTTTAATTTATTCACTCACTGTCCCTCACTACTGCTGGAGTAATTTGGCAATAAATGCAGTCTCTCTCTCTCTCTGTCTCCCTCCCTCTCTCTCTCTGTCTCTGTCTCTGTCTCCATCCCTCCCCCCCCCCCCTCTCTCTCTCTCTCTCTCTCTCTCTCTCTCTGAGTCTGGCTCTCTCTTGCTGGCTGTGGGAATGTCTGGCTGAGATAGATTGCAGTTATTGTTATGGGTATTTGTTTGTTTATTTTGCCAGAGTCATGCGTACTTCCAAGACGGCAGGGGACAGAGAGAGAGGGGATTTGTATTTTTTTTGAAGGAGGAGGTTATATTTCATTGACCGCACATTAATCTCTGATTGCCTATTCCTATTGTGTTTTTGTGTGTGTGCAGTGTGTGTGTGTGTGTGTGTGTGCGTGTGTGCGTGTGCGTGTGGGTGCGTGTGGGTCTGTGGGTCTGTGGGTCTCTGAGAGAGAGAGGGGGGGAGGGAGAGAGACAGAGAAAGCGAAGGCGTGTGTGAGAGAGCATGAAGGGTAACACGTCTCCTGTGTGTTATCTCAGACTGATCATGTGATGAAGGGATGTTTGCCGTATCGCCGAGCGGACCTCTAAATCCTTCCAGAATCCTCCAAGCCGTCTAGCGGCACTGGCTAACCCTCCATCCGCATGGCAGTCTTTTATATCAACAGATGTGGTATCACGGGGGGGGGGGGGGGGCTGCGCTCCTTCTGCTCTCTCGCCAGGGATCAGCCCAGCCCGACACCTTCCAATATGATTGAGAATCTGTCTCATGACCCCCATCCCACCAACACCACCATCACCCCCATACCACCACCACCACAACCACCCCCATCACCACCACCGCGCCACCACCATTACCACAATCAACACCACCACCACTCCTCCACACACCTGCATGAACCGACCCACCCACACCCTCAAACAGGAGAAAATTCACACACATATTCAATCACACTACGATCGACCAATGACATCAACCAATCAAGACACTGGTTGTCGACACTGCCCTTTTCCATGTGTCTTCCCTACACCCCAAACCCTACGAATTGGACAGACTCTGGCTTGTACAGACATTGCAAAATCACAAACTTAAATCAATTTAAATCAAGATCTTTATGCAATGTTTCTGTTTAATAAAAGAAGACATTACAACCGATACATTATCCTTTTTTAATTAAAGTTATTGCTAAGACAGTATTTTTGCTATTCACTTTTTGGCCATGGTTGAACTCAAATTCGAAATGCATTCTGGGATACATATACTACACATACCTCCTGGAGCCAGCATTTGCATGGGCGTCGCTTGTAATGTCATCTGGAGGGCCAAAACTGCACTACCACTACACCAATTTTAGAACTGGGACACCCTACGGCAGCGCAAAATGGAGAGGTAGGGGGCGTATTGGGATGGGTCAATTGTATTTACTACTTTACTATTTATTAGTTCAGCAGAGGCTTAGAACCAAAGCAATTTACTGATATTTGGTCTTTTTTCTTGATGATACATGTCATCAATGAGCAGGTAGTGGTTAGAGCCATTTTGCTCAATGATACCTTCAGGTTAGACTGTGGACAACGGGGTTTGAAACCAAACCTTTCTGGAGCCAAACTCCCTAACCGCAAGAGTAACCTGCCACATATTGTGCTGTGCTTTGGATTTTTTTTGTCGACACAGCAAACTGTGCATCTGTCTGTATTTTAAAGACAGATGCACAAAAAAATTTGGCCACATTGTTCAGCTGTGCAAGAGTTACACAAGCAGATGTGCTGTGTACCTTCTGTCAAAGGTGTGTTTTGTGAAAGAATGTTTCAAATCCTCCTCAATGTGGAAACATGCATCTGAAAACTGAATCCATAATGAGCCATAGTTGTGTTTTTAAAGCAGACCCTCCTTCAGTGAAGAGGGCCGCATCTGGGGCTACTTGGACTGCAGTCCTGGTGCATGCATGGGCCAGCTGGACAAACACACACACACACACACACACACACACACACACACACACACACCGGTGTGTGTGTGTGTGTGTGTGTGTGTGTGTGTGTCTGTGTGTGTGTGTGTGTGTCTGTGTGTATGTATATGTGTGTGTATGTGTGTGTGAGCTCTCTGGCTCTCGTCCCTGTTTTCTCTTTTTCTCTCTTTACATTCTCTGTCCCTCTCTCTATCATATTTATTTCTGTCTTTCTGCCCTCCATTTACACAGTTTTAGACACCCCTCCTCTCTTTTTCTCTCCCCTCCCTCTTCTCCCCAATCACCCTCTCTTATTACCAAGGTTTTTTTAACCTATTCCCCTCTCTCTTGTTCTCTCCCCCTCCAGCTCTCTCCTCCCCTCCCTCCCTCCTCTCACTCCTCCCCTCTCACTCTCCTTCCCTCCCTCACCACTCTTTCCCTCTCCCCCACTCTCTCCACCTCTCTCTCTCCATCCCTCCCCCACCCCTCTTTGTAGTGCATTATGGAGGTGATGTCATTATTAAGATTAGTAATAGAGTATATGAATTAGACCTCTGAGATGAGAGTGAGAGAGAGAGGAGCCGACTGAACTGTGGCTCCTGAGGCTAGGGGCCCGACTGGCCACGCTCCAGACAGATGTAGCTCCAAAACATACACACACAACTACACACATGCAGCTACACAAACACACTGCAACACACACATCAATACAACACGTGAAACACACACAGAAACACACACACATACACACACATAACACAAAACTTGCATACCGCAAAACACACACTGCATAACAAACGGTTAAACACATACTTCAAAACACACACACTGCCAAGCACACTCCGTATAACAAACCCTTACACACACAAAAAATACACACACTTCTAAACACGCACTCACACACAAACTCACTCATTCACTTCCTCCCTCACACACACACACAAACACACACACACACACACACACAAACATTCATTCCCCACATATCTTTAAATCTTTAAGTCATTAGCATTGAACTCACTTTCCGTCATGAGCAGATTTTTTAAATTTGGCATAGACAGTCTAGTGGCTGGGGTGTTTAATGCACAGCCCTAAGGTTCTGCTTTCAAACTACATAGTCCCCAGTCTTTTTGTGGCCCCAGTCCAGATGCCTAACGTCTAACCGCTCCTTAATGACCTTTAAAAAATAATACAATTCAGTGCATGTCACTTAAAATAAATGACGAAATTGTAGTCATACTGAACCAAGAGAAATCATTGGTTATTAATTCAACTCGGTGAAGCCTCGCATTTTGATCTTTCTGAATATGTGCCTGAACAGAGCAGCATTACCTCAGTGTGTGTGTGTGTGTGTGTGTGCCTGTGTGTGTGTGTGTGTATGTGTGTGTGTGTGTGTGTGTGTGTGTGTGTGTGTGTGTTCCACCGCCCATTCGCAGAGCTGGTGGAGAATTAGTGGTGGATAAACTCCACCATTAAGAGTGTTTGGTGATGTGGTTGGTGTATCCTGGTGGCAAGGAGGACGTCAAAGACCTGCTGAATTATTCTCTTGCAAGGACCCTCGGTTATTCCCCTTCTTTTCTTCTTTTTGTTTGATTTGACTCATCCTTTTTCAACATGTTGAAAGCTAGCTGTGCCTGCTTTTGCTTTTGAACATTGGGAACCCAATGTTATCTAACCCTAGGCCTATGTGTGTGTGTGTGTGTGTGTGTGTGTGTGTGTGTGTGTGTGTGTGTGTGTGTGTGTGTGTGTCTCTCTCTCTCTCTCTGTCTGTGGCTCTCTCGTGTTATCTCTCTCTCTGTCTCCCAAACAACAAAGACACCTTTGAGCAAGATGCCCCCTAACCCCTACCTGTTCCCTAATGACGTGGATTTTAATTCACTGTAAGTCGCTTTGGATTAAAGCTAAGTATAAATAATAATTACTATATAAATAATAATAATTATATAGCAAAATTGTCAAAAATGACCAAGGTTCAGAATCAGTTTTATAAAAATGACTATGCATGACTTTCCATATGCAAGGAATTTGACTCCAAGGTTGTGTTGTCTTTATTAATTTAAAAACAAATAATTCTCCAGGTGGTTCTGTATTGTGTACAGAGAGTGAGAGAGAGCGGATGCTCTTAAACTAAGGTTTAGCTGTAGCCTGACCATACATCTTTAACAGACTGAAAAGTAATCTGATATTACTTCAAATCAGGTTGCAGTGTTTTTATGAACTTAACGTCAGAGGAAGTTTTTGTAAGTTTTCCCATTTGTAGTATCTGGGTTGTTGAGCCCTGCTAAGGTCAAAATGGTTAATCATCCTTTTAAATAATCAAACTAAAAACAAAGTTCTGAAACCAGAGTCCAGACAGTTGCCCCCCTTGATATACCAGAGACACAACCAATTATAAACCGACAAACTCTCTCCAATATAACCAGCGCCTCGCACCTAGCCCTTGCCGTGACCTTAACCACTCATTTGTTTGCACGATACGTCCTCGTTGATATGCACCGTCTGTCATGGAATCTTCACACTGATTAGGCGATGACTAAACTTAACGAGCTCATTAATGAAGGAGAGCTCGTTAATGAAGGTTCTAATTGAAAAACATCCAGCGCTGATTGGAGAAAAGAAAAGGCCCCGGAGAACCTTCACATAGAGTAGAGATAGTTATTATTATATTTTATTATTTTCTTCTATCAATTAATTCATTTTCAGTAACAGTGTTTGTGTGAGTAAACCTGGCCAGGAATGGAAATGACCTGCTGCAATAAACATACAGCTCCTATTGATGTTGGCAAAACACATGCCATTCTTCCCGTAATATCTGTCAGGCACTGCCTGGGTCTTTGTCAGCTGACAAAGACATTTAAATCTTGAGCTGTAAGATTTAATACAAATGTTTGCGTGTCTGTAAGCGCTGATTGCCGATAATTATAATAACGTTTTGAGAGTTTCGTTATTTTATCGGTTAACACTAATCGTATACGAACGTGAGCTGAGAGAAAAAGCATCTGCAGTTGTAACACACATTTCACAACAAAAGTGTTGCGACGTTCTTTCATTTCAACAAACCTATTAACCAATTAGCCTTCTGGAAGACTCTGGTCATGCGTTATGACTGCAGGTAGCCGGTTAGATAGGTAGACATACAAGTAGGCCATCAAATCATTTATTCGGGCCAAATTCAATTATAGGACAAGCTTATTACAGGCCTGCTAAAGCCACAGATATCCGATTTTTTTCTTTTTTGATGTGCTTGATTTATTGATTGCTGGTTGGATGTTAAGAGAATTTCAACAAATATGACAAAAAATGCTTCTAAAATAAATTGCCTAACCTAGCTTTACTGTGTGTTTAAATTAATTAAGCACTCAGTATTTACCCAATTCATTAGGCAAGCAGGAATATCAAGTAGTTAAAAAGATCAATTTTCTTTTAAGTATATCCTAAATTAGCCCACATTGGCCAAAAACATCTGTCCCTGTTTGTGTGTCAGTTTGTTTGTCAGTTCAAGACTAATATCATAGGGCACCTGTCAAGCTACTTGTTGACACAGGCCTTGTAATCAGACAGGTGATCGAGGGAGATACTGTTCTTTTGAGGACAAAATGGTCCTCAAATGAACAAGCAGTTTCCAAAATTGCCTTTATCTTTGTGCATTTGGCGACTTAATACACAGTTCTGCAGTCTTCGACATACATGGGGACACATTAGGATAGACATTGATAATATAGCAAATTCTCTTTTGTACAATATTAACGAATGTTCCATTGACAAAATATATCCTGTGGCTCATCCAATAGTAAATTGGTTTATCGATTGTTTTCCTCCCCTCCTCACCTTTGAATCCACAATGGTTGTTTCCCTACCTCCCCCACCACTCCTCCCTCTCTCTCTCACTGTGCTTGATTATCTGTTTATCATCACCAGTGCTACACAGTCCCTGGTCACCAGTGGTGCGAAGGTAAATCGATGAGCGGTAACCTTGCCACGAAATAGGGGAGCCGGTCTATCTCTCCTAACACAACGAAAAATCCACTACCACCAGACAGACAGCTAAAGCAATAGAGCTTTTATTTTATGAAACAATACATGCAAGATTATTGTTATTGATATGAGGGCTGGTGCACTCTGGACAAACATTGAGTCACAAGACGCAATCCACATTCGACAAGCAGAAAATACAAAGGTTTTATTAACAGAGAAAAGGAGAGAGAAGTACATAGCAGTTTGTATACTTTGCTATATGAAGACACAATTTTAAGAGTAAAGATACTCTACTAAATAGAGCAACCATCATTGTTGGTATAGTCCAGTAAATGTTAACAAGGAGCCTGTGGTTTCCGAACATAGCTCTTCTCCAGCTAGGAAAATGGTATGGAAGATGATATAGGGTCATGAATGCTGCTGGTAGGGAAAACAACCTTGAGTCATGTGGTTAAGTAATTATATTAGGAGGACACAATGTAAGATTCATACATGGAGCACATTGGATATGATGTTATTGGATGTTCGTTTGTTACCAGAACACAGGTAAATCCCTGTCTTCGTTGTTCTGGCTCAATGAAGAATCAAATTGTGTCATGTTGATTTGATTGACACTTGATGGATATTTAATAACTAGCTTGAGGATTGTGTATCAGTGTCAAACACTCGTTGGGCATATATTAGCCATCATCGTTATCTCACAGCCTGATAGCTAGTGCCCGCCCCCACCCACGTCAACCAATGAAATCGCTCTCCAATCCCTCCAGCCAACACATATTCATGTGTGAATATGCTTCATGTGTTATGCTATATGTGTAACATGTACAATCTTCTGTGTTTGACTAACTGATTAACTGATTAACTAGAGTTCTGTACTTTGACTACGGAAGGCTTTTCATTTTAGTGGAGAAGAGAATGACGACAAACTTAGATGAGTCCCAGATTGAAAGCTAATAATTTTAGATTTTATAGCTACATGCATTACTAGAATAATTACATAAAATAATGGACAGGAAATAATTGTATTTATTATATTTAATATTATTCTTTGTAAACAATACAACATCACCATAGCAACATTTCGTTATGAGTGTTTTGTTTTGCTGCCTGCCATTCCATCTGACTATTTGTTTGTTTGTCCCATGCCGTCCAGTAGGGGTTGTCCGTCTGCCGTCTGCCGTCTGCCTGATTCCATGTGAACGCAGCATTACGTGTATAGTTTGACTAGTGTCTGCCAGACTAGCTAGCAGTTCTATCAGCCTCACAGCCTGGTATAAATTGTTGGCCTGTTAGACAGACCACATTTCATAGAGTGATGCGGTACCTGCAGTACTGCAGGCCGTCATGCTGATACATAGCATTGTCTTTGTAGGTTATTTAAACCGCCCATTGGACGACAGAAGCATTCATTCATTCATTCATTCATTCATCATCATCCGCTTATCCGGGTTCGGGTCGCGGGGGCAGCAGCTCTAGCAGGGGACCCCAGACTTCCCTTTCCCGGGCGACATTGACCAGCTCTGACGGGGGGGATCCCGAGGCGTTCCCAGGCCAGTGTTGAGATATAATCTCTCCACCTAGTCCTGGGTCTTCCCC
>JAOPJO010000069.1:16016688-16029800 GCA_027123675.1 Molva macrophthalma | reverse complement strand
TGTGTGTGTGTGTGTGTGTGTGTGTGTGTGTGTGTGTGTGTGTGTGTGTGTGTGTGTGTGTGTGTGTGTGTTTGAATGTGATTGTGAGCCTGTATGTGTCTGTGAGAGTGTGTGTGTGATTACAAGCCTGTATCTGACCTTTGTGTGTTTTATTTCTCTGGAGGTGGATGCGTAGCGCAGCCCAGAGCTGAAGATGGCTGAAACACACACAATGGGGCCATTGTCCAGATGGGACCAAGTCAAATTGCCGGGTATTATGGGAATAGGATTCCTCTACCTGCTGCTGTTTTCTGCCTGCTTCGGACAAGACACAGACGGTAAAGATGATTCTCTCTCTCTATCTCTATCCCTCTATTATATGAACTTTCTCTATCTCTTTCTACACTATCTCTTTATCTCTCTCTTACAAACATTATTTCTTTCTTTCCATAACTATCTGTATTATTTTACATATCTCTCTCAGCACTTCTTTCTTTCTTTACATCCATATCTTTTATATTATCTTTCTCTTGCTCTATCTATCTATCCACCTCTCTATTATATAATCTCTTTCTCTTATACTTTCTCCCCTTCTGTCTTTGTTCTTTATTTCTTTCTTTCTCTATAATCTTAACTCTGTTTCTCTCTTCTTACACAGTAGTCCTTTTTTCTTCCCTCCCATGTGTCCTTCTGCCTGCATGTTGTTCATAGAGTTAATACTCCATGTCTGGGATTTGTCTTGGCTACTGTAGGCTTATCAGGGAGATCCAGGACCCCCTGGTGCTTAGGCACAGTGGGATATTCTGCTTGTCGGTTGTATATATAAACTCAGACACACTCGTACATGTGCCAAACACGCGTCCACATACACATACACACACAAGAAAACCCACAGAAAGTCACTCACACAAAGGCTGTGTCGTTGTTCATGCATGCGCACGAGGCATTCACATTTTGGAATAGCGTGATAGCACATAATTGGCAAAGCATATTATGTTAGGATTATAATACTTTACTGGTGTCAAACAGGTTTAATCTTAATGTGGATGTATATCCTATTCTATTATATTATAATCACTTTTTGAGATGGTCCATAACACTAAAGATGGCCACAATGACATCAGCAACAGCTGGGCCAATTGTGTGTATCTTCACGAAATATCAACCAATCCAGCAAGCTTTCTGGTTCACTGGTGACTACAATGTGATCATATCATTTCATTAGAGCATACCAGATTACATGACAGTGCTTCCCTTGTGGTAAGTATGTGGGTAAGTATGATCGAACTGTAGCTATACACATTTCTTTTTAAATGGAAAGCAGCCCGGTGCTGCAAAGTGGTAAACCTACCGTTCTGTATCTTTGGCTGTTCTTTAAAATCGTGGTCAGTGGAAGGATTTCCCCTCAGGGGTGCTTCAATACCCGTCCCCTTCAGTTTTAGGGTGGCTGATTTAAAGGGCCCCCTCTTTCACCAGCAGATGTGAGCCATATCCAGATCTAAGACATCACAAGTGGTGTATGCATGAGATCGATCAAACTCCCATGGTGGACCTTACCAACTGGTTGGCTGGAGTCAGATGGCTTCATCATACATCAGGTTGCACGCTCCCACTTGTGATGTCAGAAGTGAGACGATTTTTAAATGGCTCGTTATTAATGGTAACCTTATATACATTTTCATTGTATATAAGGGCAGCCCAAATTATAAACGTTTTCATATGCGCTGGGACGGAACGACGCATTTAGAGTTGCAACAAGGAACGAGTGCCTTCCTGCAACGAGTGCATGAACATTTACCACTCCCTGTCAGAGCTCCGCACCCTCACGCACACAACAGGGCTTCACACATGCCCTTGAAACCCTGAACCCACTTGGACACAGCTCTAATGAAATTAAATGAAAATATTTCTGAAGACTGTTATATTGCAATTGTTTGGTTTCAGATAATGTGTTATTTCCCCCAAAAATAGGCTGCTTTTATTGTGTTGTTGCTACAAGTAAGCTGTCTGCTGTTATTCAGTGGTGAAATACAATAAACAATAGTCAGAATCATTACTGCTTTGTTGATGCCGTTTAATTGTCCGCCCGCTTCATGCATTGCGCTTGTAAAATGGATATTTTGAAGGCTCAATATTTCGGTTTTTCATTTCTCTGTGAAGTAGCACAATGTTACCATACTTTCTTCAACACTCACTCAACTGTGGTACTCAAACCAATTTCTGATACCTGATAAATATATAGAAATAATTAAATCAATGTCTTACAAGCCACTAAGCAACCAGGCTCATGAACAATGAACACTAACGGCCTGATGACTGTCTGCCTGTGACACACAAACACACACACACACACACACACACACACACACACATTCAGCCGCAGCTGAGCATACACAAACAAAGCAATGTCGACGAATCTTGAATCTCTTGAATCAAAACGTTTAATTGGACCCATCGATTAGTTAGGGAACAGAGAAGACAATTCAATTCATGCTTTTAGAGGCACACTTGGGCCCAGAGCAGCTTGATCTATAAAGCAACTCCGGCACTCACCCATCCATCAACTCAGGGAACAAGCCACGAGGACGCTTGGGGTATCGAATGGAGCGCACCCAAATCATCAGCAGTGTGTCACACAACCGGACCGGATACACTCTGACCTTCAGGAAGGATCTATCTTAATTACCACTAAGAAAATCTTTGAGCAGGAGCAGCACATATTTGTTGAAATTCTCTTAATATCCTAACATCCGATCAAAAAATCAAATGCTCTGACAAAAAAAGGAAAATAATGTGGTATCTGTGGCTGTTGCAGGCCTGTCCAATAATTTAATCGGGTCCTAATGAAATAACATCTTGTGTCTGATAGGATAGGTAATGTAGACGCTCCAAACTGACATGAATCTACGATGGATACCATCAGAAAGGGAGAGACTGAGACACACACGCACACACGCACACACACCATATCTACCTTGACAAATGTGTTTTGTTCTGAAAATGAATAAACTAGTCAAGATGGGACAAGAGAGGAGGGAGAAGGGAGGATGATGGACGATAGGAGGAAGAAGAGATTTGAAGAAAGAGCAAGAGAAAGTAATAAATGAGGAAGGGGTGCAGAGCATGAAGTGTGACCATTGGAAAGTTGGACAAGAAAATAAGAACTACAGGAATGAGAGAAGAAGGCAAAGGCGAATGAAACAGCTTAAAGCGACAGAAGAAAAGTGGAAAAATGAAAGAAGAGAACTGAGAATGGAGGGAGGCAGAGAGGAGGTGAAGAGACAACGAAGGAGACAGAGACGGAGTAGGTACAAAGGATAAGGCACCGAAGTGACAAAGTGGAGTTCCCCAAGGCTGTGTGTGTGTCAGTATGTGTGTGTTTGTGTGTCTGTGCGTGTGTGTTCTCCAGAGATACATCAATCTCACACAAGGTCAGCTGTTCCCTATATCAATCCTTAACTTCTCTCTGCTCTCCTATTCTTGCTCCACTCCTTTCCTCTCCTCTTGTCACCTTGTCTTCTATTGTATGGTTCTTTCCTCTTTCCTTCTTTCTTTTTTCTTTACACTCCCCTCCATCTCTTTTTCCGTTCCTCTCTTCTGTTTCTCTCCTGTCTGCGTCTTGTTTCCTTTCCTCTCCTCTTCCTTCTTTATATCTATTCTTTCCTGTTCTCTTCCCATATCCTATTGTCTTTGCTCTGCTTTCCACTCCCCTCCTCTTTCTGCTCCTCTCTTCTCTTTCTCTCTCCTCTGCTTGTTTCCTTTCCTCCTTTACTTTAAGCCCTTCTCTCTACAGCCCCTTCTTCTTTTCTCCTCTCTCCCTTCCTCTTCTCCACTTCTCTCCACTTCATCCGATTCCTCTCTTATCTTTTTCCTCTCCCCTCCTATCTGCTTTACTCTTCTTCTCTCTGTTCTCTTGTCTATCTCTCTTTCCTCATCTGCTCTCTTCTCATCTTTCTTCCCATCCCTTCTATATTACCCCCCCCCCCCATTGCAAAATCGAGTCCAGTCAACACTGAGTTCTTATTGAATGTGGGTATTGTACTCACGGAATCAAATGTTCCGGCAGTGGATGGCAAACACAATCCCAGCATGCACCTGTTGGCAGTCAAAATTACCATGTGTAGCGCCGGTCTGAGCACCTTATTATCGTTTTTGAATGATTAACAACGGGGCATGGATGTTGTTGTGCCCCTGCTTTTGTAACTAACAGAGGAACATTGTTCGATCCTGACAGATCCCCTCTAAGGCGTTACTGATAGATAACGACCATAAAACCTGCCAAACAGCAAAATCCAAAATGTCTTCCGACAGAGCGTCAGCAGAACGCCTTGAGCTCCTCTTTCTTTATTTTCCGTCCTTTGTTGTTCTATGCATTCAGTGTCCCCTCTGACAGCGTTTTTCAAAAAAGTAAGTTTGGTATTCTGCGATGTGTTTGACGCTTTTCAGTTGAGACATGTTATTCAAGGTGGGAGACCTTTATATGCATCCGTTTATCCTGGAAGGAAATCCCTCCGTTCTCACATCAGACCTCGGTTTCCCTCGAGTCTTCGCCCCCTGGAGTTTAGAGTAGTGCATCAGAGCATCAAGCCTGCGGGCCGCGATATGGAAGAAACCCTCAGGGACTGGGGAAGAAAAGCACATGTGCAGGCACATGCACACACACACACACACACACACACACACACACACACACACACACACACACACACTCACACACACCTGCACGCATGAGCACCCAAAAACATGCAGGAGCAAATAAACACACCCTTATCACACACACACACACACACATACACACACACTGCATTGGCAGGTGCCGTGGTGAGTCAGAGGTGGGGCATGTATAATTGATTGTAACATTAGTCAACTGTGTGAATGTGTCTGTCTGAGACGGGCATTTGCCATGGAGACCGTCGTTAGGGCACACTAGTATTTCCATGTCTGAATTTTGGAGACAGTAACCAAGTGGTGTACTTTGTATACTTTGTATCTGTTTGAGCGTGTTTTGTATGTGTGTGTTTGTATCTAAATCCTTTGTGTAGTGGAACTGCATGCCTGCCTGCATGTTTATGTTTATACACTATGCATGTTTATGTGTCGTATGTGCCTGCCTGTCGGTGTGTGTGTGTGTGATTGTGTGTGTGTATTGTTGTCATAAAAGATCCTTGCTAAGCTATGTCCATTAACTAGCACAAGCAGCTATAAAAGCAGATCTCTGCTTTGAAATCAAACTTTAGCACCTGCGTTAACACTTTCCCTCATAGCAGCAGCTGTCTGCCCTGTCCTACACATTGGAAACTTTGTCCTTAAAAACACCACCGCCATTTTATGAGTTTATTTTATTCGGCTCCGCCTCTGGTTGACTGATCCCTCTCTGCTCAGTGGTTCAAACTGAATAATGGATTAAAAACAGACACATTGATGGCACTGCTCCTGGTTTAAAGGATTGGGAGAGAGAAAGAGAGAGAGAGAGAGGGTCTTAAATCGTAAAGCTGCTCTTTCGTGTGCTTCAACTCTTCAACTTCAATACTCCCCCCCCACCCCCACCCCCATACACTTACTCTTCCTCTTCTCTCACTTAAAACAAAAACATCTGTCCAGGGCCCTGGATTAATGGGCCCTGATAAGACAAGACATCTGTTTTCATCATGTTGTATTTGCTTTGTACGTTTTTATTTTTTTTCCTGGTGCTGATGATATATAATATACACTATACATGTCTTGATTAGAAGAATGAAAAAGTGACCACTTGGCAGACATTGGATGGACTCAGGAAAAGATAGCGAATGATAGAAGGACAGAGAGAAAGGGAATGAGCACTTTACGTGCACACTTACGAGGCCGACTTGAAAGAACAATGTGCCACTGCTCGTCAAGCAACAAGCGTGCTTTTAACCACGTTTCACTGCTCCACAATGTCTTACACTGGTACACGTTTAACCACGTTTCACTGCTCCACAATGTCTTACACGTGTACACGTTTAACCAGGTTTCACTGCTCTACAACATCTTACACGTGTACACTTGCTGCTTTGTCTGACCTATCCTGGTGGATATCAACCTCATTGTATTATAGCTAGGGTAGGCATTTTATTTTTGAAGCATTTTTCATATTGTCATATTTGTTTAAATTTTCTTAACATCCCAACAGCAATCAATAAATCAAATGCTCGAAAAAAGGAAAAAAGGAAAACAATTTGGTATTTGTGGTTGTCTCAAGCCTGTCCAATCATCCTTATTTTAGACAGCAAGATTAAAAATGGAAATATGTAGCGTTAGCATTAGAATTCCATTTGTAACATAATACATTATGTTACAATTATGTAACATAATAATTGTAATATAATTCGGGTTTTTTTAAAACAAGGAGGTTTTTAACTATTACAGTTTCTAGACACTTATATATAATAAATGGTGTCTTCATTTATTTAAGATACAAGATTCACGACCCTTGAAATACAAAAGGAAATCATTTAGGATAGTTTTTATAAAACCAAAGACATGCTATTAAAGCAGAAGTATCTCTGCTGGTTTGATTCAACAAATTCGTTGAATTCAACAAATGTTTTTGGTTCTGGATATCACAGAACCTTTCAAGGTGCTTGACAAGATGAGATGAATGAGCCTTTTGATTCTGGAAGAAGATATATATGTTAAAAGATTTTTGTGTATTTTCTTCTTCCTGAATCTCACTCTATAGAAAAATAAAAGGTTATTAGATTAAATGAAAACAATAACTTTAAGAGACAGTGGGATGTAGAGAGGGGGAAAACATGACAAATTGAATTAAAGCCTGGAAGACGGGACATATGAAAGTAGAGAGAGAGAGAGAGAGAGAGAGAGAGAGAGAGAGAGAGAGAGCAGATGGAGATGTTAAATGTAGGACAAACGCCTGGTTGGTAATTGATGACGGGCATCAAGTTGCTTTCATGAAATATAGTCAAGCAGCAGTGTAGCGACTGTCCTCGGCTGCAATGACACACACACGCGTGTATATAAAACACCCACACAAATGAACAAAGTCCCAACAGTGTTGCTGATGTCTTCCCCCCCTCCAGCAGAATGCTACTTGTTGATTTGCACCCATCGATTAGCCAGGGAACAAAAGGTGAGGAGAAGACGAGTCAATTTGTGCTTTGAACAGCTGAGGCCCAGAGCAGCTTGATCTATACAGCAACGCTATCCCTTCCATCACCTCCCTGAGGTGATGGAAGAGGGGGACGCTGGGGATGTGGTTGAGGAATCGAATGGAGCGCACTCAAATCATTTGCAGTGTGACTGTCATCACAGCATACTGGATACACACTGACCTTCAGGAAGTAAAGCCTAGTGGAAGGAGACACATTGATCTCTTCCTGTCTGTATACTTGTCTGTCAGTCTGTCTGTCTCCCTCCTTCTCTCTCTCTCTCTCTATCTCCCCTGCTTTTTCTCTATCTCTCTTTCTCTCTCTCTCTATTTATCTATATATATCTATCCATATATCCATTCATACAACAATCTATCTATCTATCTATCTATATCTCTCTCTGACCCTCTCTCTGCATCTATCTGTCTATCTATCTATCTATCTCTCTATCTACCTATCCATCATTTTACGTTCAGTTTGTATTTACTGTATTTCCTTCAACTTTAATATTGTACTTTACTTGCAGTATTACTATACTTTCATTACTAGTTGTACAACTAACTGTCTTCCTCCTTCCCTTCCTTCATTCTTTCCTTCCTTCCATCCTTCCTTCCTGGGCTGTTTCCTGTGTGCTTGGACGGCTCTGGTCTCTGCAGATTGGCAATATGAGGGTAAGAGCTCTCTTCCTCTTCTCTGATATATGTCAATCTACGCTCCCACAATGCATCTGTCTATACCATTTCTCTTTCTTTTCTTGTTATCTCTTATTTGCTCCGTTGCCTTTTTTTCCAAAATCAATTCGGCTTTTTTTCTTACCTACTTCTTCTAGGGCCCCACTCCCCCTCTCACCGTGAAAAAAAGTTTGGCTTTAGAAGTTTGGTTTTAGGAATCGTATTTGTGTTATCTTTGTGTATTTTCAATTCTGGCTGATTGATTGGTCCTAGCAGTGCTCGGGGTTGGGATTAGATTCATCATGGCCGCTAGACAAGATCTCTGACTCCTTCATCCATCTCATTTGCTACGACTCTCTCTGACTCTTTCTATCTATATATCTATCTGTATCTCTCAGGCCAATGTCTTTACTTCCATATACCTTATCTGTTCATACCATAACTGTCTATATACCATGCCTAACTCCCTAATGGACGACTGAATTCAGTCAATTAAACAATGAACTGTTAATTAGTCAACATCTCTAATGGCACTGATAGAAACCAGAGTTACCACTGCTTGCTCAAGCAGTCATATGACTTCCTGGTCAACTTAATGGTTTCTTCAGTAGCCTCAATCCATAACACCTGTCCACCCTCACCCCAGAACCATAAGGCCTAGTTGGACATGGAGCATGGAGCTCTCGGGAGATATTTCAATTCCTCCCTAATGTGTTATGTGTAATTGTTTCTTTTCAAAATAAATTCACTCCATCCACACAGATGGGCAACTTGGAAAAATAAATTATCTTTAAAATATGACAGATTCAAGGGCCAAATGGAACTGATTGTACATTTTGACAGTGTTCATTTAAGTGTAACCATTATTTGTTTTATGTGGACAGTATTATATAATATACTGTACAGTGTTACTCTAAATATACAAATATAGTATGGTAAATGGTAGTGTACTATGAATTAACATTTCTCTCTCTGTCCCTCTCTAGAATGTAAGCTCTCTCGCTCGGGGCCACCGGCGACCATCGTCGCCATAGATGAAGAGAGCCCAAATGGTAAAGTACACAAAATGTTTCGTTTTTTTGCACAGATTTTACAAAAGCTGTTTCTGCCTAAATCAACAAGTTTAAAGATCCCTGCCACAAAAATGCACATAAACACAGGTGTTCTTCTATATTTTAACATTTTGAGGTGAAGAACAAACAGAAAACATTAGAAACACAACAATTGTGTTTTTCAGCTGTCTACTCCAATTCACAAATGTGTGGCAAGCTCCTCTCCTAAAACATGAGGTTTGTTTTTTTGACTGTATATGTCTGTGTTAGTATGCACGTATAGGGTAACCAATATGGTTCTTGAAGCCGTGACCAACGCTGCTGATTAAAAGGTAAAGTAATAATAATCAAAATAGTCATACCAGTAAATATTTGGCAGTGAAGGGTTTCCAGATGGTAAAAAGAAAAGAAACTAAACACTTTATGCGAACGTTCGGTCATAAGTCATTTCTAAGCCTAAAATGCCTTTATGATGAACTTATCATTAACAAAACTATAACAAAAAAATATATACATTTGTCTAAGTGTTAATGTTAAAGGACCCCTTTGAATCCTCAAGTGTATATTCATGTTTTGTTAATCATTAGTTCATCATTAACTAAAGTCTAATACATTTCTTATGACTGAAATTAATGTTGTGTTACCGATACAAAATTTATTTTGATCATATCTAGCATTAGCATCATAGCTAGAGTTAGCTTCACAGTTAGCGGTAGCATCTAAATTGAGCCACCCTAACATTTTCAGATGTAAGAAAAATTTAATCCAGAGGTTTAAATATTGTACATTGATGCTTATAGAGATGCCTAGAATTTTATTTATGAATAAATAAAGAATATAGAATGAAATATAACCAAGGGCAAAGACCTTTAATTTCCATCCTCTTTACTAAATAATGTGGGTAACAGTTGTCATAATTATGGTAGTGTTTTAAACCTGTGTGGTCAGCTGATGAGGGTATGATAGGGTAGGGTTTTTCCACAATAAATCTATGATGCCAAAATGACTTTTATTATGGAAGAGGGAGATTGTGTTTATTAATTGAAGAGGGGTTCAGAGTGCCGGCAGAAAGAGAGGAACAGATTTATATTTTTTCCGGACCTGGGCTTCCAAGGCGTAGCCAACATGACGTCTGGTGATATTTTTTGTTTCCACCTTTTTGTCATTTCTGCTCCGCTAGACTCCAGCAGAAACATTTAGTTTTCGCTGTGCTGGCTGTCAATCATGGTGGCATTTCACTGAGGTGCTCTTAACAATGAAAAATGAGAGGCAGTAAGTCTCACTTGGATGTTTGTTTTGGACTATCAAAATACCTCTTAAACAATTCATTCAAAAACAAAAGTTTGAATCTATCAAGAGCTAAAATTAGGTGCCTCAGTTAAAAAGTTTTTTTCAGAAGGGTTTTATGAAGCTGTAATCAAGTATTTTGGTGTACCTCACCATTTCCAAACTGCTGTCAGACAAATTCTTTTGAAAGATGTTTTTGTTCTTTTATAATCAGTTGGTCTTGGAAATGGTCACTTATTTTCACCGAGGTTAGGCTGAGACATCTGAAAACAAGGCGATATGCAGAAACTAACAGTCGTTGATTGCTTTGGGACTTAAGTTTTAAGTTAAGTCTTAAGTTCTGGAGCTGATAATATCATAATAATATTTTGAGGAATTATGGTCTTTTTGTGTGTGTGTGTGTGTGTGTGTGTGTGTGTGTGTGTGTTTCTGTTTGCATGTGCGCATTTGCACGCGTGCATGCATCTTCAAGTTAACTAGAGGTGACGCAGGATTTGATTTTGTGAATAAGCAGCGTGATTAGGGTCGTCTCATTGCTCTCTGTGGCCCTTGGTGACCGACAAACACAACCCTAATTCACTTAATCCCTTGAAATCACTCTAGATCAGCCATGCTCCGAGATTCTTAGTCCCCTTGAGTTCATTTATTACACTGCTGGTAAACTATCAATTACGTTGAGAAGCATTTTCAACTGTCAAAATGCTGGATCTGTGCCTATGATGAACTTTTTTGTTATGCATACAATTATGTTTGGTGCATTTGCTAAATGTTTATGTAAAAGAATGTGATTTTTACCCTTATACATTATTTGCCATGTCCTGTGTTACTTTAAACATAATGTACATTAAGTTATAATGAAGCAGTTAATCACAATTCAAATTATACAATATCATTGTAAAGTCCATATTTTATTTAGTTTATGTTTACTTGATTATGTTTGTTACGAAGGCTACATTCCAGCCGTAATCTTGGATGTTAACCATAACCTAGCCATAACAAAGACTTAAATTAACCTCTCGTCTGTCATTGTCTCAAATTAAGTTTGGGAACAAATCTAGGCACGTTTCTTTATGCGATAGCATGTATCAGATGACATTAATATGAACTTTAGTGGCCATTGTTCAATTAATGAGTTTCTTGCAGGTAAGGCCACAGCTAGTCAGCTGTTGGCTATTGCTACTCGCTAACTAGCTAATGTTACAGGCTATGCTATGAGCCTTTACAGTTGGCATTGGATTCATTATTAATTTCACTCAGCTTTCATTAAAGGACTAAGCCTATTCATTCAATGGTTTTGTACTATATTATGTATGTTTATATATCAATGTATCTTCTCGGCTCTTCTACCCAGGCCTTGAAACTCCCTTATTCATTATATATGTGACCACGGTTAGCCACACTTAGTGGCTGACATTTATTATACAGCACAGCCGAAGCGTCTCATCTTGACCCATCTCCACACACCTCCATTCTCAGGCGCTGCATGCGTGCAGTTAGCACATTAGCATGCAGTTAACGCATGGGGCTTTACTTCCTACTTATTAAGCTATTAACACATTTAACAAATAAATAAATACAACACAACATATTAATTTATGAATAATTCAGGAAATCCGTGTTTAATCACTTATTTGCTTTGGTTATTTAATTACCTTTCTTTAAGATTAAGATGTCTGCTGACAGGTAAATAGTGACTCAATTCACATGTCAGGCTGCGGGATAAGTAATTAGGCCTACACCTGAAGCCCCACCATCCCACCAAAGTATAGGCCTTCCTGTAGGTGAACACTAAAGTGTTCCTGTTTCACCCCTTGGTGGTGAAATGGTTGCCTCTTCCATCCTCATGTGGATTTATGGAGGGTTTTTGCATTGATACTCTGACCATGGTGGCTCCGTGGTGAGCCAGTGCTTTTTGATGCCACCGAATCACTAGTTCACCCGGGGCAACCGCTCCTCCCGAGTGGGAGGAGTAGCCCTGATACTTAGATGGTAGAATTCCCATTTTAGTCTGAGTAAATGTAATGTGGAGCAAGGGGATCTTTATAAACATTTTTTTTCAGGGATCTTTATGAACGTAGTTAAGTCATTTTTGTAATGCAACAGGCTGATTACGCTGGTGTCGCAAAATCAAGCACTTGTGGGTGTTTGCGGTGTGTGTGGGTTGGGGGGGGGGGGGTCCTTTATGAAGATATGAGGGCATGTATATGTACGTATTAGCTTAGTTAATGTGGGTTCTTGCAATATTGTGTGTGTGTGTGTGCATGTGTGAGGTTGTGTGTGCGTGTGTGTGATTATGTTTGTTTATGAGCATGTGTTTTTCCGTGCATGAATATGTTTGTGTGTGTGCACGTATCAGTGTGAGAGAAATTGTATGAGATAATATCCAAATATCCATAATATACAAGAGATTGTTAAACACAATTCCTACCAAATAATATCCATTTTTACTTAAAGATCCTGCAATAATCCTGCCGTAAAGAAGAACCGTCATTACGCCGGCTTTTCTTTTTTACACTGAACCAACAACGCCAGCATAATGCTGCCCCAGTTGTGATTTGAGGTACCATGCCGGCGTTCCGGTAGCAAAGAGTGACGGGCCTGATGTGCAAACCAACAGCGTCAGCGTCTACACATCACAAAAGTCTGTGACGTATAACATACACGTCGGGAAGCCAAACAATAACGATGGCGGGTGAACTGGGTGCTGTGCTCTTGCTAGCCGTGCACATTCTACAAACTCAGGCAAAGCTGCTGTGCATCGTGTACGACACATGACATGCTGCTTACTGCCGCTAAGCTGCTAACGTGAACTCAATGTGTGAAAATTTGGTTGTAATGTTGACATCTTCATCTAGGCAAGCTAGCAACCAGGTGATAAGTAAGGATGTCAGGGCCTGCGGGTGTGCGTGTGTGTGTGTATGTGTGTGTGTGTGTGTGTGTGTGTTTATGTGTGTGTGTGTGTGTGTGTGTGTGTGTGTGTGTGTGTGTGTGTGTGT
>JAOPJO010000069.1:15888232-15906899 GCA_027123675.1 Molva macrophthalma | reverse complement strand
TGTGTGTGTGTGTGTGTGTGTGTGTGTGTGTGTGTGTGTGTGTGTGTGTGTGTGTGTGTGTGTGTGTGCACGCTTGTGGGTGTGTTAGTGTGAGTACATGTGTGTGTATGTGGATGCAAGAAGAAAGTGTGTTTGTGTGTGTGTGTTTGTTAGTTTCTGTATGAGTGTGAGTGAGAGAGTGTGTGTCTGTGTGTGTTTGTCTGTGTGCTAGTATGTCTGTGTGTGTGTGAGTGTACTTGTGCTTGTATGTGTGTGTGTGTGTGTGGCTTCCCACTGTGGTTGAAATTGAAGTGCCGTTCCATCTGTTCAGCAGACTGTTTTTATGTTCAGAATATATTGTAAACCTTCTTTGAACTCAACAGTGAAACTCCTTGGTCGATTTATAAACTCCCTTGTACGGCTTCTGTACATACCACATGCAATAATACCGTTGCTGGTGTCAATAGTTGAACTGAACCTTTATTCGATCAATCTCTCTCTCTCTCTCTCTCTCTCTCTCTCTCTCTCTCTCTCTCCCTCCCTCCCTTTCTCTCTCTCTCTCTTTCTTTCTCTGTCTCTCTCATGTTCATAACAGGTCATCTCAGGATAGAGTTCACGTATTACAAAATGGTTTCTTAACTAAACGCATTTGCTGATCTATGGTGTCTGGTAAATGTTCTGTGTAAGATAGACAGGGACTGTTGTCTTGTATCATCTCTGAAGAAAAACAAATTATACAAATGTGTGTATGGGCATGTATTTTGTGTACCTGTGATTTTTATTGTTTTACTTATATTTAAATGGTTTTGTGTAGGAATTGCTTACTAACGTATAACCCAATGTATGGTAATATATATAATAGTGCCTGTCTCTGTCTCTCCCTCTTTTCTCTCTCTGTCTCTCTCTCTCTGTTCTCTCTCTCTCTCTCTCTCTCTCTCTCTCTCTCTCTCTCTCTCTCTCTCTCTCTCTCTCTGTCTCTCTCTCTCTCTATATATATATATATCTGTCTCTCTCTCTGTTCTCTCTCTCTCTGTCTCTCTCTATGTCTCTCTCTCTGTCCCTGTCTTTCTCCCTCTCTCAGCATCTTGGAGAGCTACGTCCAGGAGCAGATCCCCGGGGCCAAGGTCCTGGTGGAGTCTATCGGACCCCATCGCCACGGCGACGGCATGGAGCAGGAGGACTACTCCAAGTCGGACCTGATGGTGTACGCCATCGACCCACTCACCAACAGGGCGGTGTCCCGGCAGGAGCTGCACAAGTACTCCACATTTGTTTGCTTTTATTTAAATTTTTGCTTTTTTTGCATGCCATGGTACACTAAAGAAAAAACATAAAAAAAATAAAATAATCCAAAACAAAAACAACAATGACAACTGAAAAGTAACAGAGGCATATATATAGAGTCCCCCCTAAACCTACACACATAAAATAAAATGAGAAACCACAATAAAAAAAAGGAATAAATAAAGAAAATATGTATATTGTTTATATAGATAGTTTATATAGCTATTTTTTAGAAACATGTTGGAGCAGGTAGGCTACAGGTAGCCTACAGGATGACAGGCATTCAAACCCAGAATATTCCCTCTGCGTGTCGAACACTTGAACAACTACACCATCTTGCTTTTTTTCCTTCCCTTTATGGCTGCAGTTATTCATAATGGGACAAATTCGGCAGGACATTGTATTACCTGCTAAATAGCAGACGTTGTCATTATTCATTCATGGTCATTCATGGTACATGATCTTATCTTAAACTCAATCTTGCTTGTTTGGGTTTATCAGATTTTACTTTTCCACTTAATTAGATGTTGGAACTGTTTTATCTCTAATCTTACTCATGTCCTGATGTAAAACACATATTTTGTCAAGGAACACTACATTTTTCCAGAGGGATTTTGTATGCTTTGATTTATTAAATAAATGTATGCAAAATGCACAGTTGTTAAACAAGTATTTTGTTTGCTCAACCGACGGACTGACAAGTTGCTGACTAGCTCACTCTGTGGTTCTTGGGTCTGTGAAGACACACCTACACACACAAAGACACACACATACACACACAAACACACTTTTTCGTGTTTTGAAATGTAACGTAGCGTAGTGAAATGTAGTGTTCATAGTTTCCTGCTCAACATCCCAAGTTCAACATCCCAATAGAGATCCCTCAAGTGTATGTGTACAGTCCTTTATAACTACAACCTGGTTGTTATATAAAATCACATCCTACAGTAGAATAAACATTATGAGATAAATTCAAGAGGAACAGAGCATGGATAACAAACGGCTTGACAAAAATGTATAATGTGATGCAAGAATGTGTAGGTAAAAAGATATTTACATTGACAACATTTGTTGGTTTTCAGGTTCCTGGACGGTAAACTGCTGGACATCAATAAGGAGTTCCAGCTCCACCTGCCCCCCGGGGGTCGCATCCTGGAGATCCGGACCCCGGACGTGGTGACCGGGGTCCGCAAGTCGGCCCAGACGGTGGGCTACACCGAGGGGGCGCTGCTGGCCCTGGCCGTCATCATCATCCTCTGCTGTGTGCCCGCCATCCTGGTGGTGATCGTCACATACCGACAGTAAGTCAAACAGAGGAGAAGGACTCCAAAGGTTACATTAATATGCAAAAGAAAGACAAACAAACAAATTCACCTCTGGAAATAGCAATTTATCATTACATCATCAGGCTAAATACAATGCTTTTTACTATTTATACATTTATATTACTGCTGTAGTCGCAAATGGGACCACAGTAGATTATGGCAACAAAACGGTTTATTGACCCCTGGCTGCGCCTGCAGCCAACCATGTTTGTAAACGGGAAACCCTACTGTAAGTCAGCAATCTCCTGTGCCCCAATATGCAAATCCAAAGACCCTTAGTGGGGCCTTGACCCATAGGGTGGGAAATACTGCATTATTGTATTGTTTTGGAGAAGGGCATACCATTTGAATATGTTTGAAATAACTTTCACACACACCTACACACTCTCACACACACACACACACACACACACACACATACACACACACACACACACACACACACACATTAACTTTCACAAATCCACAACACAGAAAATCTGTAAATTAGTCAATAGATTTGGTAAAGCGATACCCTTCTTGTCCTTCAAATTCCATTACATTCACATTAGCCTTGCATATCAGACTTTAGGTTAATATATAAACTGTGATGGCAGATGAGCTAAAATCTGGGTGAACGAGGCGTTACTGCATATTTGGTCGATGTATCAGGCGGGGAAAACGGTCAAGATGTGTCTGTAAAGGTTTAAAAAAAAGACTTGTCATTGTAGAAAAATCCCCTCCTGAAAGCTTAATCCACTTGCCATTTTACTTTTCTTTGCTAGAATATATCTGTAAAACAGGAAACTAGTTGTAACTCCACCCAGTGCCGTGTTTGTTTCCGGCCCAGGATCTGCCCCCCCCCCCCCGCCAGAATGACCTTCACATTAAAATGCAGTGCTTTTACTTAGTACCTCCGGACGTCTGAGCAGAGAAGATAAATATGTAGGATGAAGATAAATAGATATAATAGAGGCTGGAGATGGTGAGAGAAGAGAGGAGATACGTTACACATAATGGAAAATGATAGATAAGACTTACTCCATTAATTGCTGAGCGCTTTGAAATTAGCGCTTTCATCGCTCATTAGGAGGGTGGCAGTAGCTCATGAGGTAGATCGGGTTGTCTGGCAACCAGAAGGTTGCTGCATCGATCCCTGGCTCCTCCTAGTTAAGGGTCCCTGTATTTGCCTTGCGTGGCTGACACCCCTATCTGTGTGTGAATATGAGGCAATAGTTGTACAGCGTTTTGCATGGCCATAGGTCTGAAAAGTGCTATAAAAATGTCCAGTTACTGCTGTGATGATCGAGTGCTAATGCTAACACACAGCTAACGGAGTTGTGATTGGACTGCCACTCAGCACGGGCCAATGACATTCTGCCTCTTGTGTCCTCTTATGTCCAGTTTCCATAGAGATAATGATGAATATAACGCCAAAATGTCTTATTTTTATCTTCCTTCATCTGTATCTTGAAGGAAGATACAGATGAATAAATTCACATTGCTAAGGCAATGTGAATTTATGTTTCCCATGCCAATCAAGCTCTTTCAAAGGTAGGGTTAGCAATTTATTTTAGAAGCTTTTATTGTCATATTTGTTCTCATTCTTTTTACATCACAACAGCAATCACTTAATCAAATGCTCTGACAAAGACATTTAAATAATCAAGTGTCTGTTACTGTCCCAGACCTGTAATAGGCCCGTCCTATCCTTTAACTTAATTAAATGTAATTGAGAGAGAGAGTCAGAGTCACAGAGAAGAGAGAGGTAGAGTAAATAAGAGGTAGAGAGAAGACAGAGAGGCAGAGAGAGAGAGAGAGAGAGAGAGAGAGAGAGAGAGAGAGAGAGAGAGAGCGAGCGAGAGAGAAAGAGAGAGACAGCACAGTGGATGTCATTCTTCCACAGGATTTTTTAAAACATTTAACAGTTAACATTTTTGCCTCCCCACCAATCAACTCACCCCTCTGGGTTACCATGGCATCAGGGTCCACGGTGGAGGATTATGAGAGGAGAGGAGAGGGGACAGGAGAGAGGAGAGGGGACAGGAGAGAGGAGAGGAGAGGGAACAGGAGCGAGGAGGGGAGAGGAGAGAGGAGAGGGGATGGGAGAGAGGTGAGTGGAGACAGGACAGGAGAGAGGAGAGGGGAGAGGAGAGGGGACAAGAAAGAGTAGACGGGACAGGAGAGAGGAAAGGAGAGAGCAGAGGGGGCAAGAAAGTGTTGAGGGGACAGGCGATAGGAGGAGGCGGAGGGTGCTAGAATACAGAGAGAAGAGAGAGTTTAAGGAGTTTGGGGAGATGATAATTGGAGCTGTGGATGAATCGTTATTCTCTCAGACTGTTGTTAAGTGACTGCAATGAAGAGGGATTCTCAAAAGCAGCACAGAAACAACCATGAGGAAACTCGCTGTGATATCCTATCAGTGATTTATCATTCAATTTTTCTCCCCCTCTTCACCTCTTCACCTCCTCTCTCTCTCTCTCTCTCTCTCTCTTCATTTTTCTGTGCTGTGCATCGCGACCAGGTTCAAAGAGTGAGTATCGTAGTCATTATTGTATTATTGTGTTTTTTGGTTGTAAAATGTAGTAGTAAAGGAGATTGCAAAAAGTTACCTACATGCATTTTTGCTTTTTTTCTGCATTGTTAACACGCACACACACACACATACACATACAAAACACACATGGTGGTGTTTTGTGTAACAAAGCAGATGTACAAATTGATTTTAATTTAGTATACAGTACACAGTAGGAGGATATCAATTTACTACATGATAACACCGCTATACAATACTAGTAATTCAAAT
The DNA here is from genome assembly GCA_027123675.1 of Molva macrophthalma. Taxonomy (NCBI): domain Eukaryota; kingdom Metazoa; phylum Chordata; class Actinopteri; order Gadiformes; family Lotidae; genus Molva; species Molva macrophthalma. The sequence continues at coordinate 15,901,526 of JAOPJO010000069.1, read as the reverse complement.
GCCAGCGCATTTACTTTGCTGGTCAGTTAGCACCCAGTCCCCTGACTGATGTCTCACTCCGCTTGTTGTTTCCAGGCGCCAGGAAGAATGTGCAAAAACAGCCCGTATCCAGATGGCACTGCCAACGGGCAAACCAGGTCGCGGCGCCGCTAACAACCTCTACGAGGAGCTGGGGGACAACGCCATGTGAGTACGCACCACTATGTCAGGGGCCCAACGGCAGGGGCCGCACATGTTAAGTGGCTGTTTAACAGCCAAAGAAATGGCTGCCTCAGGTTTCCGAGGTGTAGTTAATCCCAGATGTGTGTTAGTGTGTGAGTAAGCTAGTGGGACTCTGGCTGGCTGTAGGACTAACAAACTAAGCTAGATAAGTTAACCAATGAACTGTTGCTCTTTATGAACATTTTGTCCCGTCTACCTCCACCATGGCATTCACACTGCCAGGGTTATTAGTTTGATTCCCAATGGGAACGCCCATGCTAAGAATGTATGCACTTGTGGCATTGTAAGATAAAAGCCCCAACTGGAGTAAATATACTTCAACAAAAGGCTGGCTATGGAAAGCATTCTCTCGTAACTTTCAATATTGCTGCGCATTTCATGTATTCTAACAGTCCCTATCCGATTCTGTATTGTCAAACAACTGTTTAATTTGGCCTTGTGCCCATTTCAGCTAGTTAAACACAAATCTAATGGCATCTCTATGTGCCAAACTCATAACTATGTGTATAAAAAAATATATCTGAACAGACACGTACACACACACACACACAATACACGCAGACACAAATACAGAAATGGCAATTTGGTTCATTTCTAATTCCCCAGCAGTGCGTTAAGGAGACGGTGAGTCTTATCAAAATGACATGCCTCACTGAATTCCTGTCCGTCCCTGATATGTCTCCCCACACACACTCTTCATTCACAGCCCATAGAAGTGGCAATTCATATGCTAGATAGTGCCAACTATCTCCAAATGACAAAATTGAATTTCGCCATGTGTATGTGTGTATTTACACAGCTTTTTGTGCATGTTTGTGTGTCTGCATAGTGTGTGTGGATGCGTGCATGCGTGTGTCCATGCATTCCACTCTGTGTGTCTACGAGTGTGCACGGTAGACTGTTAGCCAGCCTATGCAATCTGGCTTCAGAGAGGTACTATTATGCGATTATTTAAAACAAGAATTTAAAACTCAAGTAACTTATGAAGACCTTTAGATATGCAACAGGTCAGTTTAATTTGTGGTTGACAGAGTGTGTATGTGTCTGTGTGTGTGTGTGTGTATGTGTGTGTGTGTGTGTGTGTGTGTGTGTGTGTGTGTGTGGCTGTGAGTGTAGGTGTGGGTGTTTGTGTGTGCATACATTTATGAATGTGAAAAGTTCTGTTTGACTGTGGCCTCTTTTTCCAGAATCTCATGTAAAATTCCAAACCGTTGTTCGCATTTTCTTTCATGAATTGGTCGGCCTGTCCTTAATAACTTCACGAGCTGAATCCTCATACTGTATTTTCCTACCTATCACTCTCTCTCTCTCTCTCTTCCTATCTCTCTCTGTATCTCTTCTCTATCTCTTAACATGGCATGCAGACAAAAGTGAGTAACATTCTGTTTCTGGCCTGTGAACCCCATAGATAGTGGAGCATGATGGATGGATGTTTTTTTTGTGACTTAGTATTCATATTATAGTTTTTTCTTAAGATGCTTCACAGAGAATAGTTATGTGGCTCAAGGTTGGCTGTCGAGCACCTTTCACAGGGAATACCTACTTCAAGTCTTTAGCACGTCCAGAACCTATTTTAGGAATGTCAGCACTGTCTGCTGAAGCTTGTGGTGTCGATGTATGTGGATGCGTTGGCTAAGTCGAGAATTTTCTTAGTAAAATGTTCATAGTGTGATCTGGTAGCTAGTGTTTTTTCCCCTTGCTTATCTTCAATCTCCTCCCACAATACCTCCTTCCCAGTCGTTTGCACTAATGTTAGCTGCCCTAATCCAATCCATGCATTTTCTGAGAATTATTTTTTTTCTGTCAAATGTCATTTCAATCAGGATTTTCATCATGTATTTAGAACTATAATTCATTTCAGGAATGGATAATGTGTTGTTAAAGACACATTTGCCTTTTATGCATACTTTATCCATTATACTACACTTTTCTCACTTTATTCTACCTTTCTTTTGCCAACCCATTCATCCATCCATCTATCCATCCATCTATCCATCTATCCTTCCATCCATTCACCCATCTGTCCATCCACCCACCACTCCATCCATTCACCCATCTGTGAACAAGCCGGTCACTGTGCGGTGGGGGCAGTGGCAGTGCGGGTAGCCTGGACGAAGGCGTCCGCCAGCGGCTGCTCTCGGACTTCGCCACGCGGGCTATCGCAACGCACCGCCAGTGCACCGCCAACGGGGGCGTCCTCAACAACCTACCCAAGTCCGAGTCCAACATCACCTTCCTCTCTGACGAGAACCCCCTGAAGACCAAGAACCCACTGTACCACGAGGACGGCACCCTGAGCAGCCCCGAGACCCTGGGCCGGAGCCGGAGGAGGAGGGACCTCCTGGGGAACTTCTCCCCCACCAGGAAGGGCCTTCGGGGCACCTGGCTGAGGTTCGGCTCCTCCTCTGGCGGGGACCTGACCCTCGCAGGGGCACACAGCCTTAGCGACAACGGCTGGGGCTCCGGGGTGGGCCACAGCTGGACCCTGCCCTCCAGGCTCCACCGGCGGGAGATGTTCGACACCCTGCGCCGGCAGGTGGTCATGGACCCCGTGCAGTGGGAGCTGGAGCTGCTCAAGGCGGAGCTTGGGGAGATCAAAGACACAGGGCTGGATTCTGGGTTCAACCATGGGCTGGACTCAGACCTGCTGGTGGGCAGTCCCGGCAAGGAGCCCAAGCTGACGGTGAAGGAGCAGGCCCGGCAGTTTGAGCAGCAGGCCCTCCAGGAGATGAGGCAGAGGCAGTGCCGGGATTCTCGGGGGTCCCTGTCCCCGGATTTCATCCTCGCCATGTTCCCGGAGTCCCCCCAGCATCAGTGGCGAGACACACCCACCCACGGGCCCTCCACAGCCCTGGGAAAGGAGGGCCCCCCGAGTATTGTCATCACCCAGAATGATGGGGAAACCCCTCCGCCCAGCCACAAACCCACCCCTCCTGTCCTGCGGCGCTTCGGGGCTAGTCTGACGGCCGGCAAGAGCGCCGAAGAGAGGTTCCAGGTCCACCTGGAGGTCATCCCTGATCCTCCTTGCACGCCTCCTCCTCCACCTCCTTGTCATTCCCCGCCTCCCCATCCCTCATCTCCTCCACCCCCCTGCCCCTCTACCACTCTCTCCTCCACCTCGCCACCACCACCGCCTCCTCCCGCTACCACGTCATCCCACACAAATCACATGGAGAAGTCTGCGCCTCCGATCCAAGTTCCTCCCCCTCCTCCTCCTCCTCCTCCTCCCCCACCACCTCCTCCCCTGCCTCCCCACCTGTCACCCACGCTGCACCGCCCCTCCACCTTCGTCCTGCCAGCCCTGACGGAGGCACCAGCCCTGCGATCTGTGTCCCTCCGCCCTCCCCCTCCACCGCTGCCATCTGCGCAGGAGGAGGGACCGCGCAGGGAGCTGAAGGGCATCCTGAAGAACATCCACAACATCGCCGCCATCGAGAAGTCTGTGGCCAACATGTTCAGCCAGATCGACCAGAAGCAGATCCCGCTCAAGCGAGCCATGAAGAGCCGAGCCTCCTTAGACTCCCTCGACTCCCTGGACGTGGTTATAGAAATAGGTGGTGGAGGAGGAGGAGGCGGTGGAGAAGGAGAAGGAGGTGGGGATGAAGGTGGAAGAGAAGGCGAAGGGGTAAGAGAAGGATGGGCAGAAGGAGAGGCAGAGAAAGTGCCGTTGCCTCCTCAGATCCAGCCCAACGCAAACATGAACTCCATCATGGAGGAACTGGAGAAGCGGTTTCCTTCTCAGTCTACAGTGCTCTAGTCTTGCTTTATCTCGCTCTCTCTTTCTTGCTGCTGCTGAATCTGACTCTACCTCTCTGATAGGGAAAGCACTCGAGGGTAGACTGTCCAGAAGGTGTTTCGTTCGTCTCTATGGGGATGTCGAGCTTAAATTGCCACTTTGGATTTGGTAATGAATGGCTGCTCGGAATACCACGTTTACGTTTTATGTTTTTTGTTTAAATTTGAAAAGGAGGGAAACAACAATGATTTCTACTTGGTAGAGGGAGAACAAGGTCCCATTTTGGAGTTGAACAGCAGTTCCTGTGTTTTTGCTACTTGCTAGTTCAGTAGTTCAACTTCATCCAATTATAATCCCTAGGGATTCTCATATTTTTTCGGGAGGCAGTTTATCAAAGGCTTCCTCCGTCACATACACTGGCCTTGCTCAACTTAACCATTCTCATCTCATTTCATGTTATTCATGCTTTCATCAAGACTCAAAAGTGAGTCAGCATAGTGTTATTAGTTAGCATAACTCAAAATCACATGAAACAATGAGTTATGATCCATGACAGTGAAGTAGCTGCTATGCTACAGTTTGCTTCTGATGTAGTCCCATGGGGGTTTAAAAACACAAGGCCGAGATCAAAGATACCTGACCAGGAGCAATTTTTTTTATCAAAACTGCCCAAAGGTAAGACTATGGAGAAGTTACAGAGCATATCAAGAATTAAAGTCAAAACTAAGCCTAGTTTGATTTTGACACCCTTTCATGCCAAATTCAGATAAAAATTGTTCAGCACAAAAGAAGGCAAGAAAAAAAACAACTCATAAACCTGAAGTTTAAAAGAAGAAACTATAATGATAGATTTAGAAATGGGGTCTTCTTTACAGGATTGCTTTTAGCTCCTGACCTAACTATTTTTTTTGTATTCTGAGCTGCATAATGTCTGTGGGTAAGTTTTAGTAGACCTAAAAGACCCTACTCAGTTTTAATGTTTGTTCAGAGAGTGGTTTAGAAAGACAACACTCGCCTCTCTCTGTCGCATATTTAAAAAAACAGATTGTTCCCCTGTAATGCTTCATAAAACATGTTTACTTTCAAGATAATACAGCAAAAACAAAAGTGAATTATGTTGCTAATGCATAATCAGTAGTAGTCTTAATTTTGCCCGACCAAAATCATCCTTGCTGAGTATTTCTAGCTAGCTGAGCATTTTACTTAAATGAAAAATACATTATGTTATTTTGTGTTTTTTGTTGAATAATCTTCCTTTGATGTGTTTGCGTTATTACTTAACTGTTATTATAATTTCTATCTATTTCTTCTTTCTATTTTTTTTTCTTACATTATAATATAAAATCTGTATTATATGTATTTTTATGTGTTGCCTGCATTTTCTTTTGCATTCAACCATCATTCTTCATGTTTTGTTTTTAACAGCAAATGAGCAAACTTTTTAGAAACTTTAGAAAGTCTCCCATATATGAAGTGGTTTTGTTGGGAAGAAAATTTGGGAAATTAGTATCAGTATTATTAGCATTAGTTGTTTTTTTAATTAAAGTGGTACTAATCAAAACGATCAAACATAATCACATCTTTTCTTAAACAGTCCATTTTTTTGGTAGAACATATTAAGTATGATAAAGGGTTCTCATAGTCCACGGTGCACTTGACTGGGATCTTACTTAATCTTACTGTAATGATGCAAGTTATAATGGACGCCACCACCAGCTAAATGCTTGACTTACCACGGAAGTCTTGGTTTGAAATACCTCTGCGGGGATGATCGATGCAGCAGGAATGATGGGGTTGAATGCTTGAGGGTGAATTCTCTACAACTTGAAAACTGCAAAAAAATTATATTAAGCAGTTAATAAACACTCGAAGAGTGGATCTATGTGGAGACAATATGCCTTGTCGAAGGGTAATTTCATGAGCAGCGTGAGCGACACTGATGAGTCGGCCCACAGGGAGGAGGTCTTGCACTTAGTGGTGTGGTGTGCCAACAACAACCTGGCTCTCAACACCAAGAAGACCAAGGAACTCATGTGGTCTACAGGAAGACCAAGGGTGCACACCATCATCAATGGGATGGGGGTTGAGCATGTCGCCAGATTTTAGTTCCTAGGTGTCCACATCTCTCTTGGATCCTCTGTACCTCAACCCTGGTCAAGAATGCTCACCAGCGTCTCTTCTTCCTGAGAAGATTAAACAAGGTCCATCTTTTTCCTCAAATTCTGGTGAACTTCAACCGCTGCGCCATTGACAGCATCGTTACCAACTGCATCACAGCACATCACAGTATGGCAACTGCTCTGTCTTGGATCGGAAAGCATGGCAGAGGGTGGTGAAAACCAAATGCATGACTCACCACCCAAAATTGAGGCGCAACATCATCAAGGACAGCTCTCACATACCTCACCTTTGGTGTATTCATATGGTGTTGATGAGAGCACTGTTATCAGCTGGAGCTATAACGCTATACATCCAGCAAGAGCCAGCCCTCCCACGACTGAAAATACCGCACAAGAGAGACTGGTAGAACCAGGCTGGAACCGAAGAGGTTTTCTTTCCTTTGTTTGCACTCGGATGAGCGGATGAGGCGGCTACGATGAAGGGTTTCCTCTGCTGAATCACTGGGAAGAAGCATTGGTGTTGACGATGATTGAAGTCAGCTCTTTGAGTTGAGATTGGCTCAACTCAAAGAGATTTGGCTCTTAGCTGCAATGTTAGTTTGAGTGCAGGTGGCAGGGTTGAGCCTGCAGTGACATGGGTGCTCCTATGCCTCAGAACAGAGGAAGGGGAAGCAGGTTCATTATTGTCCAAGGCACCTCGAAGAAAGGGCTTGAATGACATGCTTGCGGCGATGAATGAGCTGAATAATGACGAGTTAGAAGCTTGCTGACATCTGCAATGAGTGGCAATGAAAACAACAGACAAGCATGAATGTATGTATATATACGCACTGCGCGTTGGCGCACAATTGTACTCCTGTTTAATGCATGAGGTCCTGATTGGTTGAGAGACGTAGAAGTTGGGCCTGCATTGACATCCTAGGAATTAAGAACCCAGACATAGGTCGATGATAAATAGAAGGGGAATGTGGTTTTCCTGACTGAAAGTTTGCTTAAGCCACAGTTTTTATATCCCTATTCAAAAAATACAGCCAAGGGATTTAAAGTGAAAATATGTAAGAAGAAAAGAAAAGACTCATCCTTTGTGAGATGAATTAGAGTCACTGAGATCTCGTGGGTAACAATAGGGTGACTTGGCACTAGCACTGCTAAGACAATTGAGTCTTAAATATTTACCTGTAACTTTGCTTACCAAAACGTGCCTTTTAGTTACATTTTTCTGTATCATTTTATTGGACTGTTTATCTCCACTTGAGATATTTCCCGGGAAAACAAGGAGAGAGAAAGAGAGAAACAATGTCGGCATCGTTCGGTGGTGAGAGGAAATCATCCCCATTCGTTTCAAAGACCAAAGGATAATGGCACTGATTCCTAAAGGAGCTATTTAGCCTTCATTAAAACTTGCAAGTCCCTACACTCCTAGGGGTACCCACAGGATCACTGAACAAGGAAACTCAACCATCAGAAATGCTTATTTGACTGCCCTGTTAGTGTCACGGGTCCACCCAGATATATCATAGATCGATCAACCTACCAGCTTACCCAGTGGACTATACCAACTGTTAGTCTGCCTCCATCATTCATACTTGGTGGAAACTCCCATTTGTGATGTCACTAATGGGTATATTTGAAAATGGCTTGTAATGGCAAAAAATATTGGCCCTCTAAATATATACATATGTATAAAAATACTAATAAACATTGAACAAGCATAGGTTTTTCAGTTAAAGACTTCTCTGTATTGTGATAAAATGGGAGTTTTTAGGCTGTGAAGTGTTGAAAAGCGTTTAAATTATAGTTCTGAAGTGGCCCTTAGAGGGAAAGTGGGATCCATTCAAATCATATTTATTTCTGGTAAACATCTCTACCCAGCCTCCATGGGAACACACACATCTGCCTACACATACACACACACACAAACCTTCTAGAAGCTTCCCCTCTGACAGCTTGTGATGTGTCGTGTTTGTGTTTAGATGTTTGTTGTATGATGTAGGACAGGGGAGGGGAAGACCGGGTGCTATTAATAACATGGAGTGTGCAGCGTTTCATGATAGAGTCACCGTCGCTATCTCTGCTTTGTGGGTTCTTTCGTGTCAAGCACTGCTCGTTCCAATACTCAATATGATTTTGAATGATTTCCACAGAGGTTGCCACGTATCTTTACACTTTTTTTTGGTAAAGATTGCAGCAAATTCAGCGACAAATCAAAACAGAATATCACAACCTTTACTAATGGAACATCTGAATCTTTTATGTAATGTTTTTACAGGTTTTTTTGTTATGTCTTTTATGTTACGTATATAATGACGTTTGCCACATTTTGCATTATTACACACATTATTATCTTGGTCTCAATGGCCTTTAAAATATGCTTATGCCATGCTAATTTCCAGTCCAAGAGATCGTTACATTGAATTCTCACGCGCGCCTTTACACAAGTAATGCAATTTTGCAATTGCTACAAGTAGATCTCGGAACGTTCTCTATCTGTTTGTAAGGGTTCTGTGTGACACTCAGTGATCTAAAAGTAATAAATTGTGCATAGAGGAAAGAAGAGCAGGAAAAGCCTGTTGGTTGAACCTTGGCTGAAAGACGGTCTTGAATGAGAGAACGGGATAAAAAAGAAACAGTAGAAAGGGAAACATTTAAAAGTAGACTTGAGGGAGGAGGAGATGAGGAAAGATATCATTGGATGGTGATGTAAGGTCTTTCAGTGTGAATGAGAAGGAGAAGCAGGAGAGAGGGAGGGGAAAGGTAGGAAGATTGAGAGGGAAGGAGTGAATGGAGCGAGAGAGCAAGAGAAAGAGAGACGGAGCAGTGGGATATTGAGTGGCTCAGTGTGAGTCCGCATCAAAAGCTAATAACGTTTCCTGTACAGTGCGCACACACACACACACACACACATACACAAATTCACACACACTCTTACAACCTGAGAAAAAGTGGAGAACAGACAAAGACCCAGTCAATCATCATGTTTGTGTGTTTGTGTGTTTGTCTTTTCATCTCAAAATGACCTAATAATGGGTTTTTGCTGCAAGGACACAAAGACAGACTTATATTAACACAATAATGACACATGCACATGCACACTCACACGTACACACAAACACACACTAATGCGCTCTCAGTAGCAGGTGTGTGCTGATCTGGTGGCCACTGTGATCCAGCGCTCTGACTTGCGCCCCCGTCTCCAACCTCCTCTACCTCCTCCCTGACATGGATCATCTGTCCACCTGGTCGTCCTCTGATCTTTCAACCATCCATCATCAACTGGTCATCTGTTCCATCCATCTCTACACATCCATCTATTCATCCATCCATATGTCTGTACATCCATGTTACTATACAAGTTCAAGTTCTTTATTCTGCAAATGCACCCCAAAACAGGCAGAAGAAGTCATTGCCACAATTCAATTATTGAGTTAGACAACGCAGGTAAGTTAGATGGACAAGTCAAATTTCAAAGTATAAAGTATTATCAAAATATGTAACAAGAGTATTAATACAATTATTTTTTAAAAGTATAAAAAGGAAGGTCTAAATCACGTCTTAATAAAAGCGAAAGATATTTACAATGGATGATATATATATATATATATAGTGCAGTATATCTGTTATTGACACTACTACTACTGTTACTACACATCCATGTTACTATAAATCCATGTTAGTCTACATCCATGTAACTATAAATCCATCCATGTTACTATCCATCCATGTTACTATACATCCATCAATATCACTATGCATTCCTGTTACTATACATCCATATTACTATGCAGACATCTCTCTGTCAATCCATTTCAATATACATCCCCTGTCTCTCTTTCTATATATCTATTCATTGTTTATCCGTCTTTCAACTTCTTTTCATCCATCATTCGGTACATCCATCCATCCAGTTTTCCATTATTTTTTTATACATCCATCAATCTCCATCCATCCATCTTTCTATCCATTCTTCATTATTTAAATCCATCTTTCTATCCATCAACTCTGCATCTGCCCACCCCTGCATGTGGTCATGTTGTTGTTCTTTATAATGGTTTTAAGATAATCTGGAGTCAAGATCCATGCTAGGTGGAAGGTGTCTGACCATGCTGTGTACAAAGCATGTAGCATAGCTTGTAGCATAACGTTCAGCATCCTTTTCTGTTTCCTGTCATCTCCAAAAGCGACTTCCAAGTCATGGAAGTCATATTTATATATTGTGTATATATGTACACACACACACACACACACACACACACACACACACACACACACACACACACACACACACACACACACATTTGTTCTACACAAGGGTAAGGGTTAGGGTTAGGGTTAGGGTTAGTAGTGGTTTTTAATGAGCTGCTCACCTGCTGTGACCAGACCAGATGAGTGCTAAGTGGTTGCCAGGAGTGACATAAAGGGAGATTTTTGTGGGTTGCTAGCAAAATGTTGTATTTATTGTATAGATTAAGCCTTTAGCAAGACATGTATCTGTGAACATTCCAGTTGAATATTGCCTATGCATGCTCTGTTTGTTCAAGTAAAGGGAATGCAGTTAAAATCTTAAGCTATTTTGCAGACCTTTTTATCCATACACTGTATGGATCCATATCCATACAGTGAGCTTTTCCTTTTTAGATGCATGTCATGAAGTAGCTGGTAGTGGTTAGGGCATCTTAGTTGAGGTTTGAACCCACAAACGTTCAACTGAGAGTCACCCTTACCCTTGCAAAGAGGATAGTAAAGACCAATATGTATTTCAAACAATAAATCCTGCCACTCAGTAATGAAAAAAAAAAAAGTATTCATCTTCCTGACCACTCTCGATCCCAAATGTTTTCTTGCTGAAAGGTTCTTTGATGAAACTACTCTGAATGTAATGTCTTCTCCTATGGGTGAAAGGTTTTCAATAGAAACATCAAATATAAATAGGATGCTGCTTGAGGAACTGAGTGAAGATAAATGTCTGGTGTTCCACGCAACATTTGAATCCTACGATTTGTTACTTGCAAATGTTGGATATTGGTCTTAGTTCACTCTTTCCCTCTTTATGTCTCTCTCACTTTCTACATCCCCCACTCTCTCCTCCGTAATTCACCAAAACCCTCTTTCCCCCCCTCTTTTTCTATGGCTCTGTCTCTCTAGCTCTCCCCAACTCTGTCTCTTTCTATTCATCTATATCTGTGTTATTCCTTACCTCTCTGTCCCCTCACTTTTCATCCTGGACCGCTGGTACTACTTTACTTTGATCTACTTACTTACTTTATTAATATCCTACAGTATGCAATGACCTTTTAATCCAATTCTAATATAATCCCAATTCAAACATTATAGTTGTATTTCCGTCTCCCATTCCTCCCATTATCTCTCTCTCTCTCTCTCCCATGTCTGTGGTGGATGTCTTCTCATGTCTCTCTCTATGTCTCTCTATCATGCAGGCGAGGATATGGCCAACAGGAGGTAGGTGCAATGTTACAAACGGTCCTCACGTCCACACTCTGTTAAGCATGGGTCTCTTTACCGATTTTCCCTCTCTGTTTTTCTTGTCTTTCGTATCTCGGGTTGAGATACATAGGAGAGTTGTCACAGTGCATGAGATGAAGTGATTGTGGCAGATGACTCAAAATGTCCTTCCTATGTTAAATGCTAAATCATAAATGGTAATGCATTGGTTGGCAGTGCTTGTCTTATCTGTGGCCAGTAACTGCACTGAATGCCTTACACTCACCCATGCATACACTCATTCATAGACTCACGGTGGTGGCAACCATCTAGAGATCACTGGGTGGACAAACTGCCTTTAATTTGTCTGTTATTTCAACCCTCTTTGATTGATATTCCTCCCTTTTCAAATCTTCCTTCTTTTCTCTCCATCCATCCTTTCTTCCTTCCTCTCCTTCATGACAGACACAACAACTCCTCAGACCGTCTCTCCTTCGACCAGAGGTATACTCTCTTTCTCTCTCTTTCTCTCTATCTCTCTCTCTATCTCTCTCTCTCTTTCTTTTAGCAGCTATGGTTTTACTCTATCTACCTATCTTTGACTATATTTCTGTCTGTTGTATTTGTTTGTGTAAGGTGGGTCTCGGCATATCTGTGTGGGTTTGTGTTTGTGTGTTTGTGTGTACATACATGCAAACACCAAACACAGACATGCACACAGACCCATGTATGTCAACATGTGTCACAGACAAAAGAGCGTCAACACAGTGGGGTGGTCAGTGGGGTCTCAGGGGTCTGAGGGTGTGTGTGTATGTGCGGGTGTGAGTGTGTGTGTGTGTGTGTGTGTGTGTGTGTGTGTGTGTGTGTGTGTGTGTGTGTCCTGCTAACAATGTCCTCGTAAACCTGTACAGGAGCTGTCTATGGAGTCAGGGATCGATCCCGGACAAGACTACTATGCACAAGAATACTACAACTACGAGCACGGGTTGGTGTGTCTGTGTGTGTGTGTTAAGTAGATGATTTTGATAAGCAGATTACATAATGTATGTATGTTATCTCCTGAACTTACTCAGAATCTAAAAACATATACATGTATAAATTCAATGAATCTCTGGTTAAGATCAGAAAATGCTGAACAATGGCTTGCAGGACACTTTCCCAGCCTGGTCTGTGTCTCTACACTACGGACGGGCACATATTTATAATTTTTTCATATGCAATTTTGTCGATTTGCTGTTTGGTCCAATCCAGATACAGCATTACAACAGTAACTGCTGCAGTGAGATACAGTCAACTTTCAGGGGAGGATAGACAGTGTTTTTTGATCTCGTGAGGATGGAGTGAGGAATGTCTTGTCACCTCCGATACGCACCTCTGTCAGCACCGAGACATGTTCCCTAGTGTCATGGAGCGCTCACACACTCGTACACGTTCTGATATACTTACGTGACCTTTATGTGTCCCTGCATAACCTGGGAAAGAAACTGCATAGTACAAGGGATTTGTTTGTGTGTCTGTGTGTGTGTGTGTGTGTGTGTGTGTGTTGGCTGGTTGGGTAAAGGGGTGTTTCATGTTGCCATTTCTGTGGACTAAATATGCACACAAAGACAAACAAACACATGCACACACTCACTTGTTCACCACATAACACCAGAGATGTTATAAAATGAGCCTCGAAAGACACGTTGCATTTCTCCCAAGTGTGTGTGTGTGTGTGTGTGTGTGTGTGTGTGTGTGTGTGTGTGTGTGTGTGTGTGTGTGTGTGGGTGTGTGTGTG
>JAOPJO010000069.1:15788960-15807822 GCA_027123675.1 Molva macrophthalma | reverse complement strand
GTGTGTGTGTGTGTGTGTGTGTGTGTGTGTGTGTGTGTGTGTGTGTGTGTGTGTGTGTGTGTGTGTGTGTTGTACCTGGTGCTTTGATGTCAACGTTTGCTTTAGGGCCGGGCGATCTGGCCTAAAAAAAACACCTTGATTTTTTTCAAACTAATAGACAATTTTGGATTCAAACCTCGATTTTATTCAGTTTTTCTCAAAACAAACTGAAAAGACAAAAATATATGATCCATCATTTGCAGCATGTTAATTAACCCCTTTTTTGCCTACTGTATAAATGGGACCATATCTTTTGTGATATAATATGAGCCGCATCTGTGATCGCCTGCCACCATCTTAGTTTAAGGACTGGCTGTTGAAAATGCTGCTAATAAGTTTACCTGCTTTTTGCTGGCACTTTGCGGCTTGAGCCGACATCTATTTAGATGTCCACGTCCGAGTGAGGGTTGAGCATGTCAGTATAACGCCACGCTGCGGTTTCATATACAATGTCGCTCATTATAACGCTATTTACACAACAACGTTACTAAAAAAGTATCACAAAGTTGCCATGGGTCGTAACACGCCCCTCCTTCCCAGAACTCTGCACACATTTTTTTTTAAATGGTGTTTGAAGCTGAAACAGCGGGTTCACTTTCTCTTTTAAAGTAAAACCAATCTGTGGAGTCTAGAACTTTAAAAAAAATCTTGGTTTTGCAGTTTAGCCATTTCACAAACCGTAGGAAAGTAAAAATGCTAATTAAACAATTGAATCGAATACATCTCCCATCCCTGGTTTGATTCCTCCACAATGGTTTCAGGATTTGGTTCAAACCATGTGTTTGTTGGGGGTTTTTAGGTGGAGGAGAGGACAAAGTTGTACGTTGAGGCTTTCGACATCGTTCTGGTGAAGGATGAGACGATGGAGGTACCCAACGCTGTCCTGAAGTTCATCACCTCTGGAAAAGATGCCAAGTGACCAAGCAACACATGGGAAATATGACTACCTGTTTACAGTGCATGACACACTTGTCACATGACACACAGATATCAAGTCACATGACACATGGATTTGTTTCACTTTCACTTGCCTATAGATAGACAATATTAATGCTGTTGACGCACGTCAAATCACCTTGGCAACCTATCGGGTACCTCAAGCCAGATCATGGTGACTATTGGGGCTTACATGTGTACTGTACGTCTAGTTATCGGTGAACATCTCAGGTGACTGAGAACGCTCTCAGATTCTGTCTGTTACAACAGAACTTTTATTTATTTTTTTAGGTTTGTGGTTATGGAGGTACTATTTGTGCTACACCCTCCATAAATATGAATAAGCTATTTGTTTTAATATTTTTCCAAATAATTGTAGTCTGCACGAGCTAACTTTTCACTGTTGTCATCACTTTTGTTGAAAAAAAAAAAAGTCTGCTTTGTGGTGAGTGGGTTTTATTTTGTGTATGATTTCAATGTATGATAGTAGCAAAAGTGATGGGGCTGTTATTATTTTTATTGTGGGTGTAAGAGAATTTAAATTATTGCATAATGTTTGACCATGCAAGGTGTACTCAATGCTACCTCTACCTGAGAAGGTTGGTGCCAACAGCCTGCTTACAACAGCCAATGCAGTTATACAACATGGGAGTCACTCAAAAATATTCATTGTTTAAATATACATTGTATACATGCCAAGTTAATGCCCTGTCCTGGTCTCCAGGAGACTGCAAGGATTCAAATGGTAAAGGCATTTTTGTGCCTGTGTGTGTGCAATACGATTTTAAGAGTTTTAAAAGGATCTTTTTTAACATTCAGCTGACTACGGGGCATTGATTCAATATACTTTGACTGTAAAGACTTGCAGCAAAACTAAAATGGTAATGTAAGCATATTAACATTTTTTACTGTCAAATAAACTTTCTAGGGCTGTTCTCATATTCTTTGACAATTCTAAGCTTGTAATACAAAATTATTGCTTCTCTGTATTCTCCATTAGACACATCTATTCCTCTTCTATGATAAAGAAAAAGTTTTAATCTAATCTAGTGTGACCTGGGATATTATCGGAAGCATTAAGTCACACTAACCTCAAGAACCATAATGTTAGCATGTAGATGAAACGTAACCGAATTTGATATTCTTCAAAGATACTAGCTAAATGTTTGCACTTATCGGATAGTGACCATAAACCATAAATGACCATAAATTACAATAAAAAAGACAACGCCATTTTTCTTAAAAACATTTTAACATTACAAACGTCAGGGACCATAACAATAGGGGCTTGTTTGGTAGATTAATTTAAGTCAATGCACTTACTTAAAACTCTGTTTCAAACACAACCAATCACACAACACAGAAAAAAAACGTTTCCAAAATAATTATTTGCAATATTTTCTCTCGTTATTAAAAAAATCTTTCAAATGTGTTGCTTTAATGATGCTTTATGGAAAAGAAGAATCTTAAAGTTAAAAGTCAGTCATAAAATGTTTCAAAGGTGTTTGGCTTTGTCCCTGAGAGAGGATGCGCACATTTCATTGTCCGTCCGTTTGTTCTGCTCTTTCTTCTGTTCGCTTGTTCTTTCTGCTCTTTCTTCTGTTCGCTTGTTCTTTCTGCTCTTTCTTCTGTTCGCTTGTTCTTTCTTCCGTTTGTTCTTTCCTATATTTTTTTTCTCCATTTGTTGGTATGTTTGTCGTTTGTTTCCACGCATCACAGCTCCGTGTGTTTGGCCGCCTCCCGCTCCTGGTCCTCCTCCACCTTCAGCTTCAGCTCGTCCGGAGTGATCAGACCATCGTGGTTCCGGTCCTGGTTCTTGAACATGTCAGCAATGATCTCCTCTGGGTCCATTCCGGGCTTCATGCGACCTTTGCCCTCTGCAACCTGCAGCTTGATGAACTCTCCGAACTGAAAAAGAAAATGGACGACGTGAATAGGGCTTTCTTGTTTTCCAACTGCATGCATTCCCAGGAAATGTGAGTGATGCGATTTGTCCCTTACTAAAATGGCTGGAATAAAGCCGGGATAAATCAACTGGTTGAGCGCAACATTGAGGGTTGAGGGTTCAGTTCCCACTGGAGCTGACCATTCCAAGTTATTTTAAGACTCTGGTTAACAACCTCCACTAAATGGCTTGTACTTTGTACTATTTATTTGAACCTTGCTAACTCTTCCATTGTAACTGCTGCGCAATCTCAAGACAGGTCGACTGTCATTATTTCATATAAACAATGTCTCTACCTACGGTTACAACAATGATCAGATCCAGACGGTTGAATCCAAATACAACCGTCAACAGTTGTACCTTCACGTACGCCCAGAACCCTCGTCTTCCCCCGTCGAGGAGTACCCAACCCTATCATCAGACGGAGACAGAGCCACTCAGGCTGGGGGCTCACCTCCTCCTCAGGCACCTCCTTGTTCTTGTTCATGTCCAGGGAGTCAAAGAGCTCCTTGGGGCTGTCTCCCAGCCAGACGAACAGGTAGCCGGGGGGAACGCCCTTCTCCAGGTTCACCAGCTCCAGCTCAAACACCAACACTGCGCTGCCCGGCACTCCGGCGGCTGAGAGACACCGAGACAGAGAGAGAGAGAGAGAGAGAGAGAGAGAGAGAGTTCATAAAAGGGAGCGAGGGTGTTACTGACACCAACCCCCCCATTTATTCTCAAGAATGTGATCTAAAATGATTATTACATTATTATCTGGCTCTGTTTATGGCATAGAAGTTTAACACTTTAATGTTTTTGGCTAAATAGCACAAACTTCATTTATATGAAATAAGTTCCAATAAAAAAAATGGTCAAGGATAGGGATCAGCTACCTACCCAACAGAGAGAGCTAAGAAATGGTGATTTTGTTCATATTTATTTGGTTACCGTCTAAAGGGTTCTATTGGACTGAAAGGGATCATAACATGTCCTTGATACATCTCTTAACAGTTACCAGTCAAAGCATGTTTATTTTTGGTAACCAGGAAGCAGGACTGCAATTTGCACCCATTTGTCAGAAACAGACATTCATGTTAAAACGCCTGCAGTGCAGAATGTTTGGTCTCACCTCCTTTCTCGCCATGTCCCAGGTGAGGGGGCACGGTGACTACCCTCCTCTCCCCAACACACATGCCCCTCAGACCCTGGTCCAGACCGTCGATCACCTTGTCGGCTCCCAGCAGCGCCTCCTGGTGGTTCTCGTAGTTCCCTCTGTTGGACAGGACAGCGCAAGAAAAGAAGGAGGTCCTTTCAGCTTTTGATCTCTTCATATAGGCACATAGAGGCCAGTTATTTAGGAGATGTGTCCAAAGTGACTTCCAGTGAATACCCATACCATCCATCCCAAGGGAGGTTGTGAACATTGGGGATTGAACCCGGTACCTTTCGGCTGGGAGTCAATTCGCCCTCTTTGGCTTGCTGCCCTTTATCTATACTTCAGAATTGTTACCGAATACTTTAAGAGAAGATGCTGAATGTTTTGTAATACAGGTGAGAATAAGACAAATACGCTTAGTCGTTCTACATTACTTTACATTACGTTCTACATTATTAAAACAGTTTTATTTTGCTTGTTGTCCCGACATAGCTGTGTGCTTTGGGCTTAACAGCTAAATATTTAATTGAAACTGAACTTAAAACCCTGAGAACAGGTGAGGACTGGGGACCACGTTGTGGTGGTGGGGACGTAGGGACTCACGAGGCGAACAGCAGGGTACCGTCCATGAGGGAACAGTTGTAGTGGTAGTGGATGAGGTCATCCGCCTCGCTGGTCTCGTTGCACTTCTCTGGCTTGGAGATGATCTCGATGCTGATGTTGTCCTTGGGGTTGTGGAAGTCAATGATGTTCACGTCAAAGACCAGCACGGCAGACCCGGGGATGTCCTTACCTGGAGAAAACCCCCACCACCACAAGAGACATTGTTATTTCAAACCAGCCTGACAGCCTGACATTCGGCCAGACATTAGGGCAGTGGTGGCATCAGTGTAATGATGTGGAAGTCATCGTTGAAGTCAATGACAAAGTTATTGCGAATATACAGATGAAGTATGCTGTGACTAAGAAGGCTAAGGCTAAAGGCTTGAAACACTAAAGCTTAGACTGCTAAAGCCAAGAATGCTAAAGAACACAAAGGCTAAGATAACTCAAGCTAAGAATGGAAACGCTAAAGAACACCAAAGCCAAAGCTAAGCAAAAGACCCTAAAGCTAAGAATGATTTTGCTTATAGTCAAGAACATGGCTAACCATGCTATAAGGCTAAAGAGTTAAATGGCACTGAAGCTAAATGCTTAGATGGTCTTTTGTACAGGACTCACCTGCTCCCTGTTCGCCGTACGCTAGGTGTGGGGGGATGATGACCCTCCTGGTCTCACCAACACACACGTCGAGGAGCCCCTGGTCCATCCCGGTGATCACGTAGCCCATCCCGATGTAGGTGTTGTAGGTGGTGTTCCTCTGGTAGCTGCAGACAGTTTAACAATGATAAGCAAGACAGACCAGAACGAGATGCTAAATCGAAGGAAAACTGTCTGTTGACTGCTGTCAGGACTTGCATTTTGGTTTAAGGATCAGATTTGCACCTACAACCGGATGCAACTCAATTTCCTCAAACTCAACAGTGTCAACAGCACTGAACTCCTCCTCATTGGCTCCAAGTCCACCCTCCGCAGCATCAACCACCCCACTGTCACCGTCGACAGCGCTACGGTCTCCCCTTCCTCGCAGGCACGCAACCATGGCGTGATGCTGGATCCCGACCTCGAACCTCGAACCTCATATCCGGCAAGTCGTCAAAACCGCTTTCTACCACCTGCGCAATATTGCAAAGATCAGCCCCTCCCTCACACGCTCTGCTGCTGAGACACTGATCCACGGCTTCATCTCCTCCCGTCTTCACTACTGCGTATCACTCCTCTATGTCATCAGTGCCAGCTTAATCAATCAACTCCAACTGGTCCACAATGCAACTCACACATAATCCTGGCACCACATCACCCCCGTCCTAAAGGACCTCCACTGACTTCCTGTTTCCCACCGAATCAACTTCAAGATCCTGGTCCTCACCTACAAAGCCCTTCCCCAACTGGCTCCCCCATATCTCACCCACCTCCTCTCCCCCTAACCACCCTCTCAGCCCCTCAGATCCACCTCAGCCGGCCTTCTCTCCACCCCCCCAAGTCCAAGCCTTCTCCAGGGCAGCTCCCAGGCTCTGGAACACACTCCCCCAAGACATCAGAGACTCAGTCCCTTCTGGTTTTCAAATCCCGCCTCAAGACCCATCTATTCTCCACTGCCTTCTCTTACACCCCCCTCCAACATCCACCCCTGTGCTGTCTGCCTGCTGTCTGTTTTACAACCACCGCCCCTCATTGTAAAGTGTCTTTGAGTTTTTGAAAAGCTCTATATAAACCTCATTTATTATTATTATTATTGTTACAATGACTTGGACTTTGTACTTCAGTATTTCTCACAGAATAACAATGAATGTAACTGCCATGGAGGTAAAGAACCAGAATAATAATAATACCAAAATTATAAAAGTAACTAAACCAAACCAACTTCTTAAAGCTAGAGCACGCAATTTTTAGAAACCAGGCAGAGTAAGATCGATTTTAAAAATATCCAACCGAAAAACTCCCACTCCTCCCTTCAGGCCTCCTTCAAGGCCACTCCCCCCAAAACATGTGACTAGCTCGCTAGCTTTAGCAATAGGTCTGCTTAGCCTTGTGGAAGACCCCGGTCATTCACAATGAGTGCCGGGCAGAGTGTGCCATCCAATCATTCCAGTTGTGCCAAATGTAATGATTGGACGGACTTATTACAGGCCTGCAACAGCTACAGACCTTTTTTTTTTGTTTTGTCAGGGCATTTGATTTATCGATTGCTGTCGGGATGTAGAGAACATTTGGCTGATGCGTTCATCCTAAGCCACTTATTTATTTAGAAGTGATTGATTTAGATGCATTTCCTTAAGTATTAAGAGGTATGGAGCAGGGAGGGGTTAGGGCGTGTTTAGCCATGATGAGGGTACCTGGTGTCGAAGGTGACGCCATTGAGGAAGGTTCCGTTGTAGTGGTAGCGCATGTAGTCCCCGACCACTGACTTGCGTGTGCACGACTCGGGCACCACCTGGTTCTCCACCGTGATGTTGTCCTTGGCGTTGTGGATGTCCACCAGCAGGATGTTGAAGACCAGGGTGGCCTGGGACGGAACTTCCTGGCCTGGAGGACACCAATGCGGAGGACATCCAAATTGTTTTTTGTTTTATTGACATGACCATAGTGCTTATAAGTATGTATTCTTTCGTCTAGAAAAATGACTTCTGCTAAAGTAATTCTCCAAATACCATTACAATTACTTTTACATTGACTACTTATAATAATAATGTTGCGTACTTGAACACAATATGTTCATCTCAAACTACTGTTCTATTCCTGAGCAAGAAACCTTTCCTTAAGAGCTCCTTAATGATATGCATCAGTGTCCTTTGAAAATCGTTTTTGATTGAAAGTGTCTACTCATCACACCCCCTGTCTCTACCCTGTGGTGACTGTCTCTCTACCTTCCCACACAATACACCAGTTACTATTTAGCAATGATTTGCTCCAAAGCAGTGAATTCAGAACCATGTCATCAAGGAGCAGGTATGGGGTTTGGCCACTTGCTCGAGAATGCCTACAGGTTAGCCTTAGGTTGCCTCAGGTTACGGACATTTGGGGGATCCAACCTCCTCGAGACCTACCCAGGCCCTTTTCTCCATAGCCTTTGAAGGGTGGGATGACGATGGTGCGGATCTCTCCGACACACATGCCCAGCAGGCCCTCGTCGAGGCCCTTGATCAGCCAGCCCTCACCCACCAGGGAGTCGTGAGTCTGCTCACGAGCGTAGCTGAGTGGGGGCTCATACAAGCGCAAAGTAAAACACACTTCACACTACGCGGGACAACACACCTGGCAACGCAGACTAAGACAGAGAGAGAAGAGGTTTTACTTGACTTTGGCATTTTTCACAACAATGTGATGTTAAAGTTTGATCAGTAACATAACTTAGTAATTATTACTTATTTTTGAAAAGCAGTATAAGAACATAGGAATGTTATTGGTTGTAATGATGTTTTGGTCATTGTTTAGTAATTAATTGTGAAATTATTTGTCATTATGGGGAGACATGTTTGTGTTCACCTGGAGTCAAAGAGTGTGCCGTCGAGCAGCGTGCCGTTGAAGTGGTAGCGAGCAAAGTCTGTGCGCATGATGGAGCGCCTGCACTCTTTGGGAGTGGAGATGGTTTTGGTGACGACCATGTCGGCGTTGTTCCACAGGTCCAACAGATGCAAGTCAAACACCAAGGTCGCATCTGGAGGTACCACATCACCTAAAGGAAAAAACAATGTTTATATCCAATGCAGGAATCTAAGCCACTAATTTGAGAAAAGTTAAAAGAAGTTAAAGGGGTGAGTGTGCAGAATTGAGTGGCATCTAGTGGAATAGACTTGGCCGAAATGGAATAAACCAATGTAATATACCATATATATATATATATATATATATATATATACACACACACATCATATATAAATATGAGGGGCTGGGGGGGATTTTCAGTTGGTTGCAATCTGCAACCTCACCGCTAGATGCCACTAAATCAAATTAAATTCGAGTGTCTGTTTTTACTAAAATGTGTTATTATTTGTTAATTGTTGTCTGTGTAAACTTTACGTGAATTGTTGTGCTGTTTTATCACGTCAGGGAACTTGTTAAATACATATTTTATCTCAGACGGCTCTCCGGGTAAAAGGAATAAAGGTATAAAGGAAAATAAAATAAAATAAAGAAATACTACACACCTTTAAACTTCAAGTTTTTAATATTTGTATTTATTTAATGAGAAGATTTTATGTGGGGACGAAAGACGAATGATGAATAAGTGACGTTAAGGATTGGGTTACCTGCACCGGCACTACCATAGGCCAGGTGTGAAGGTACGGTGACTTTCCTGCGTTCGTTGATGCACATGCCCACAATCCCCTTCTCGATGCCTGCGATGAGACGGCCTTCCCCGATCAGTCCAACCTTGGGTACTCCTTTTTGATGGCTGTGAAGTGGCATGAAATGAATATATAAATAAAATGGACCGTGTGTAGCCCACTTCTGTAAACATCGAAGTTCTACCTCCTACTATTTTTTCTTCACCTTACAAATGGAAAAAATTGATGTCCTGGAGTGCCACATATGCAAACCATGCCCCCGGGCTACAGCTATTCCAATATAGCATTTAAAGGCAAATAAAAGCCATGGACTCAAATCGCAGCCCATCTCTCACCCATCGCTTTACCATGAGTTTGCATTACGTCCTATATGGTAACATTAGCCTAAACTTTCTGGGAATGGGCCTAAGATATACTTGCTTAAACACTATAACGTTACACAGGCCCATGCGGCATTGCACGTTGACTTACCTTGAGTCGAATGTTTTCCCGTCGAGAAGAGTAACGTTGTAGTGATAACGAACATGATCTCCGCTTTTCACCTCTCTGGGACACGCCGTTGGTGTTGAATACCGCTCCACGACTACATCTCCAACGGGACTGGGGTTGCACTCCACGCAAAATAGCGCATTGAGCACAAAAATCAAAACGCACACGGCAAACATGGTGCAAAAGAAATACAAACCGAATTGAAACAAAAACGACTAAATTAAATTGAGTTTAGTATTGCATCGATGGCGGGGGGTAGTGCAGGATAACTACGCAGGCACCTTGGGGAAGTCGACTGCAGACTGTGCGGAGGAGCAGTGAGTCGGGGCTGAAATGGGCTGGAATGTTGTAGACGTGGACAATCCGCTGGATGCTGCCTGCACTAAGTGTCGGAAAGCGTCGCCGCTGCGCTGCAAATCTGGCGTTTAGCGACAGCAGGAGTCCGCTGCTCTGCCCTCTTCCTCGGTAAACAAACAAACTGTTTGGCTTGCTTTGATTTGTTCTTTCGTTTTATAATGTGACATTAGGCTAGGCCGGTCACGTTTAGACGATTAGCGCTCACTTCCTCGCGTGATATTTGATCTTCAGTGCGTAGGAGGGGGTAGGGAAGTTGCCATGGGAAGTCAACAGAGTTGGATCTAAGATCTATAGGCTGTTTATGAGATAACTGTGACCTTGAGATGCATTCCAGTAATATACAAGTAGGCCTAATAAGCTACCCATATACGTTTACTAAAGTTAAAAAATTAACAGTTATAACTTTTGTTTATCAGCTAAACAAGAGTTGGTAAACTTTAGCATCTGTAACAGATAAGATACACCCTTTCTGTGGGATGGGGGTGCTGTTTAGGCCTAAGAAAGCAACGTGTGACCTAGAGCCACATAGGCATATCCCCAGCCGACAAATTATAGATGGTACAAAAACATTTGCCAGGTATAACAGCTTTAAAAAATTAAGAAAAAACTAGCGAGAGCGAATTTTTATTTGTTTTGTATTTTATTTTTCTGTTACTTCTGTACATTCTCATTAAGATCTGTAATTTATGTTCATGGTGTAATTACAGATTCACATCAATAATTTGTTCTAGAGCTATTCCATATATGCAGAATGTCAACCAAAACAAAATCTGAAAATAATATTCTGTTCAAAACAGACAATTGTCTTACATCTATTCTTCACTTTATTTTACTGATAATGTGTTACTGGAATTAAATAAACAAATTGACATTTCTTTACAACCGCACTTACATTTCTGTCTAGTCTTCTCTCATTTTAACATTAGCTCATTACATGTATTACCATTTAGACAATACAGATAAATGAGTTTGGGAATGCCATCATGACAGATTAGTTGTAATAATTTGGAACACTATTTGTATATGGAATAGAGTTTACCAATTTGAGTAGGCTATTCTTTATATTAGCTAAGGAAGATAAGTGGTTATAGAATAGGTGCACAATTTTTGATAAGATTGTGTTATCTAGGTCTCTTGTATGTTAAATCTGTATTAGGTTAATTCTGCCATATTTTCTGCTCCGGAAAACCAGCATGACAGTGGTATATAATACAGACAGGTCTATCTCTGTACAAATAGGCAAAATGTTAGCATATTTTACAGTATATTAAAGTCACTTAAGTGCTCTTTGTGTTGTATGAGTAATGTTATTGCTAGTTTTGCCACAACTTCCATATCTTTACAAATAAATGATGGACCGATATATCCAGAGAAAGCATGGACGAAGTATTTGGACAAAGTACATTTGAACATTTGTTTTGGAAAACTTGATCTGGAAAAAAACAAAAGAACAGGCAGTAGTTCCAGGTTTTCCCAAAATGTACAGTTGAGATTCAAAAAAACGTGAAAAAGCCATTCCATGTGGGCTAAGTCAGGACAAGCCTACGAGGCTGTGGCATCATCATAGGCTTTAACCAGGAAAGATGTGACAGTGAAACCAGCTTGACACTGGTTTATTAACAATTTATTTATGAAAACAGTTTTAGTTTATCTAGTTTTTTTTGGGATGTACCATGGTGGTTTTACAAAACAAGACACCATTTGTAAAAACTACTCTGACTGTTAGGTCGTTTTCAACTCTTTAGCACCTTTCCAATGGCAATGTAATAGCCTTACACAGCCACCAGATAATACATACATACCACTTTTAGCCAGTATCCCAATACTGACTGTCAAGCCATGGGAATATTTAGCTCGAGAAATGGCATTTGTACATTTAACATGATCCTTATCCTTAAAGCTTGATGCATGCTTTTTAAAATAATAGTATTTTAGTAAATAGGGTAGAGAAATTATTTAGCCAGTGTAATTAAAACAATAAGTAAATGTAATATTTTACTGTAGAATAATCAGCTATAAGAAAGATTAAACATCTGTTAATTTATACATTAACTGCAGCATTTCAGGCTTGCATTACATATATGTATGTACTGTATATATCGTATACATATACTTAGCTTGGATAGATAATATATACTGCACACTGGTGTTGGAAGGCATTCTGTGTGTATGTGCAAAAGTCAACCTAGCCAAAATAATGTCACACTAGCCAAGAGAGTTGTCAATCAAGCTGAATTAATGGTCAATGTTAAACTAAACACAAAACTATATCTGAAAAACTAGACTCTGCAAATGTCCTTTTCAATCCTTAAAAGTAATGTATGTAATATATGAAGAACTGCCTGGTGTGTATATAGCAGTTTGAGATACTGCATAAACAATTACCTAGTTGGACAAGCTAATGCTACTTACTAAATCCTGATCACCTAGAGTAATTATAAAGGCTTAGTCTGATAACAGCTGGCAGAGCAGGGCGAAGACACATTGTGTGCTTTAAACATATTGAGCACTCAGTGGTAAGACATGTTAAACTGGAGTATGTGTGTTATCTGGGAAAACACACCAGTTGAAGATTACGAAAGGATGATATTAGACACATTTTGACAATGGTGAGTTGAATAAAGAAGGCGTTTCCCTGATATACAGCATATAACCGGAATGTGTTTTTTAACCTTTCGCATGCACCGAAAGTTAGGTTTTAACAGAGAGGGAGAGAGAGTTATGACAGCTAATGATATTCTGACTAAGTTACTTATATTCTATGTAGCAGATAGAAGAGGATGGAGGAAGAATTGTAATGTGAAGTAAGGTAAGATAGGGTAAGGTTAAAGTGAAGTCAAAGTTAAGGTTAGATTTGAGGTTAAATGTTAAGGTGAGGTTAAAGTTAAGATTATAGGTAAGGTTAAAGTTAAGGTTACGTAAGGTACATTTAGGTGTACTTGAAGGTAAGGTTAAGGGATAACGTAAGGTTAAGGCTTAGGGCCAATGTAGGTATAAAAGGTGAGGTTAAGGTCAGTGGAAGACATGTTGGACTGAGGAGAGATTCCTCAGAGACGGATCACAGGTGGAGAGGAGAACAGGGGGATGACCTGGTGGATCACCCACCCCCAGATCTGGAAGGAGAGGAGGGGAAAAGGTAGAAAGGTAAAGAAAATTCAGAATGGTTAAAAACAGGCATTCAAAACGCATCATACTAAATCATGAAACGTTATTCAAATAAAACAAAACACTTGAAAGCATTACTCCTATTTATTTATTCTTATATTGAACAATAACAAATTACAAACTAAAACGATACTTTATCAATAAAGTAATATCTTACTAATTCATTAATTAACGTTTGGTGAAGCACAAAAATCTACCATTGAGTTAAAAATCCATCCAAGTGTCTAATATAAATCGAAATATTCAAGTTCAACAATTTCAAAACATGGTCGTTTGCTAACAGCCTTTAAAAGCAATGCATCTATGATAAAAAATATCAGGTACAAAGAGGTGAAGAATATCTGCATTGGGAAATAAAGACGTGTTTGTAAATGTGTGGTGAAACTACGTAGGAAACCGATATTGGAGAAGTTAGGTGAAGTTAAGTCAGGAGAAGATCCTGAAGATCCTGTCTGATCAACTGGTAGAGAGCAAGGCTCTCTACCAGTTGGGGTCCTGTAAGGTATGCACTCACGGTATTGTGAGATGCTTTGGATGTAAACACCCAATGGCGTGTATTCATTGTATATTTATGAATGAATCGAGGGGGGTGAAGGGTGAGGGGTGCGTTTTTTAGACGCAAGATGTTCAGAACGACTCTTGTTGAGCCGAGTCGTACCTCCCCCGGCGGATGTTCCTGGTTTCCCCAGGGAAAGGTGGGAAGAGCAGGAGGAACAGAAGATGTGGAACATGGCGACGAATGGGACAAAAGAGTTCAAAGTTAGAATCAACAGCCATTTCCTCCTTGACTGACTGGCATCGAGGCGTTAGCTGTAACATACGGCTAAACGCTGTGGTCCGGACATATAGGATTACACGTAAGATCACACTCAAGTACAATATGACGAATATTAGTATGTGTCCTTTCTGAATGAAGCTAGACCACAAACACAAAGTGAGTAATCAGAAGGAAGGACAACATTTTTGGACAAAGATCTACAGCCAAGCCATACAGAGGAACAGGTGAACAGAACTTAGACATCACAGAATAACTCATTCACTGTCAATAGAAACATTCTAATATAATATAAATATTCTAATCAATCATCACACTATAATGGCAGGGTCAATTTAATTAAAGTCCTCAAATGAAACAAGGCTAGCTTAGATCACCATAATAACTGGCCTTCGAAAGCCTTCCTATCTCAAACTTTCAATAAAAAGAATCAAACATTGTACTCCATTTGTCGGGGGTCAAAGGGATTGTGTTTGAATGGAACAGAGCGGCAGCAGAAAACAGTTCCTGCTGGAAAAATCATGAAACCATGGAATAACTGCTCCAAAACTATTTTCAAAAACCTTGTCAATCTTAATGTGAACATTCAGAACCAGAGAGGTAGTACAGGTATCATTATTATTATATTATATTATTATATTATTAGTTATTAAAACACAGCTTTGTTGAATACACGATTCTGATCAATTACGGCAATCTACGGTCTGTTATTTCTGACTGCTGCTATGAACATCAGACCATTGCTATGGGTGCAGTTTTGCAACTGTAGAAAGTATTTTTTCTTTTAGCAGGAGCAATAAAATAATCTTTCAATTAATTAAAAAAAAAAGAAATTATCAAAAATTAATCATCAAAAAAAATGATCAAATTATTGATTTCTTTAGTTAGTAAGAAGCCATGTAAGCCATGTAAGAAGAGGGATTATGTACAGCGACATTATTTCGCAATAATGACCGTACTTAGCTTATTAAAGAGACAGGCAGAGTGCAAAAGGTCTTACTTGAAGCCCCAGCCAGTTCCGCCCAGGACGATGGCCCCCACTAGGATGGCTCCGGCGATGGAGCCGATGATGATGTTGGTGCCGCTGGGCCCTGGAGGGGTGGTGAACAGAGGAGGATTCAAATCACAATTGCTTTAATGTCACTTTGCACAATAGCGACCTCTGATGGCCAGATCTAGAATCAGCTTTTTGGCCCAGTGGTGACGTTGTCGACACAAAGAGAGAGACAAGAAAAACTAAGTAGGGTCGTGGATGGATTGTTTTTGTTCTTTTTTTTAACTTGCATCGATTTGAACTACAGCAAAAACGTGCAGTGAAAAGTAACATAGTGGAGCTTTAGCATATACTTTTTTAATGAAGGCAGGACAGTATACTCTTTAGGGTGTTTGACTTCCAGAAAAGTTCCTCCGAAAGGTCCTAGGTTCGAACCCCATGTCCACGCTCCTTGAGCAAGTTGCCCCACCTACCCATTAATGATATGGGTAGGTCTGGGTAGCTCTTTTATTGCTTTGGTTAAAAGTGTGGTAAATGACTAAATGGTAAATAGAAATAGTAAATCTAATACAGGTTAAAGCTGTCTAGGGGCTGGCAAAATGTGAACTGACTTTTCTCCCCATGTCTGGCTAACTCATTGTATTTGGACAAGGACTAAGTATGATGAGGTCTTGAACTTATCGGTGTATAATATAGATAATGAAGGTATTCAGTTTTGTGAAGTGATGCGCAAATTGGATTTTCATTTGTTTGATTAAAAACGATGACTATCCTAACCAGTGTTGATTGGCCAGGCGAGGGGCGTCGCCCATTCAGACAAGTGAACCAATCAAAGACTTCACAGACATTGTGAAAAGAGCTTGCAGTATCACACACTTAAAGAAAAGTTAGGCTCTATCGTCAGAGCTATTCTACTTTTTTACTATGGGGGGGGGGGGGGATAAGATGATCATACTTATAGGCCTTTCACACATGAACTCCGGATCATCTCCGGAGAATCGGGTCCGGAGATGATCTGGAGTTGCCCTTTCACACATGCAACACACAGCCGGAGATAAGATCAGACGTGTTCACACGTATCGGGAGATACTCCGGATACTTTAGGAGAGGGGTGGCGCCCGGGTAGAGCGTGTAGGCGGCAGGACGTGACGCAAAAAGTATGCAGCGGTAGCCGCAGTGTTTTGTTTACAACACATCGAAGATCACGGGTGAGGCGTCCAACCCCGTAATGCCGACTCTGTTTGCGGTGATATCAGCACTGCGTTTATTTAGACGTATCCGCAATATCAACAGAAGCGCGGGAAGCAGAGAGAAGTCGGAACGCAAAATACAGGCGAGAAGAGAAAAGTAGGAAGCAGCTACACTCGCGGTACCTTTGTACTTCTCTGGGCCCTCCATGGCGGTGGGCTGCAGGACGGGGTCAAACACGCTGCAGTCCTTCCCCGTGTAGTCCGCGTCACAGATGCACCTCACCTCGTTGCTACACGTCTGCAGTGAGAGAGGGAAGAACGCAGGACAGTGGTTCGATTTCACTTGTAGACGCTGTAGGTGAGACTCAAGAGCTATCATTTAAGAGTCATTTACACTACAGGTGAATGAATGCAACACTTTTCAACAGCAGAGAAATGCTGGCAGAGAGGGAGGCAACGTTTTTTGGTTTTATTTTCCAAATCTACTCTTTTCTGCTCTCTCTCTCTACGCAACTCTTAAATCTTTCCTACAGCGGGGTTAATAACTCAAATAGTGGGGCAGGTTGGTCTAATGGAGAGGGGGGAGGGGCAAGATAATTAATAATATATATTATTGGCGAAGATCTGGCCAATAATAACATTATGTACTTTAATCCCAGACAGGAAATTTAGGAATTTGTGGTTAGGGCTTTGATTTCCAATGTCCGCAGTCTAACCTCTAGGCATTCTTACATAAGATGCCCACCCCTAAAATAACTTAATTTAAATTAAAAGTGACGTAGTGAGTTACATAGTAGTGCTATGGATTGATCCTGGGCAACATCTCAACTTAAATGCAGAAAGTTTTGAAAATGTAGTATAAGATGTAAATATGGACTCAAATTGCCCTCTATGGGTTAAAAGCATTCTATTGCACAAGTTACCTGCTATTGGCCATTTTGAGTTACCAGGTAACGTCAAACAAAGATCCTGGCTACACCAAACATTTCATCTCAAGCGAAAGGCTGAACAGTAAGTTAGCCCCGCCCTTATTTGAAAAAACATGTCTTCCAGAAGTCGATTAGAATGCTTTTTTTGGTTTCGACTTCCAATGTAAAGATAAGGACCCACAGACCCATACGAATGGCAGTCCTCAGCACCAGCAAACATGCTATCTAACTTGATGTGAAACTGAAACCAAAACAGACGAAACAGGCTTGGATGCCATGGCAACGGACCCCGTGGTGGGAGCAGATCCGGGAGGGGGAGGAGCCAGGGCACATGGTGAGGTTGAAGGTGTTGACGGCGAGGCAGTGGCGGTTCAGACACATCATGTTGGGCCCGCACGGCGTCCCGTCCTCCACGTAGCCCAGGTCCGACCCGTCCTCCAGCACCGCGTGGCCGCCGCTGCAGACAGAGGTCAAAAGGTCAAAATTGTCAGCCACAGGTGAGGAAAGAGAGGAAAAGGGACTGATTGTTTTAGACCAGTGGTTCTCAAACACAGGTGAGGAAAGAGAGGAAAAGGGACTGATTGTTTTAGACCAGTGGTTCTCAAACACTGGGTCGCGACCCGTTATCGGTTCGAAGCAGGGGATTGACACGATAAACATTTCAAATAAATAATAACGTTTTATTGTTTCATATTTATTTATATGTAACTCCACAGGTGGATTATGGCAGGACACTTCCAGGCACCCCTGAGTTAGAAGGGTTTTGAAGGTGGGAGGGGGTCAACGCATGCAAACAAAGGGTAAAGACACACACACACACACACACACACACACACACACACAAACACACACACACACACATGGATGGACACACAAAAAAGCCCCCACACACACACACACACAGCGCTGCCTTGCCTCTGTGCTCTCCACGTGAACCAGCGGATTGCAGGGGGGTATGTGCCCCCGTGCTCATTATGAGTTGTAAGGCAGGTTGTGATTGTGGTCGCTGGTTCGAGTCCCACGGGGCGGCATTTCAGTGTTTCCACGGTGCTGTGATTAGAGGAACCGGGAAGGAAAGTTTAGATTGGGGAATCCAAGCTAATCAATAAGGTAGAATCACACCAGCCTGTTTAAGCCTTCTTTACATCTCTTTCACCCCCCGCGCTTGTTGGCAACACACTAATCAATGAGAAGGAGATTATATATGTTATATTCTTCTTCTTCTTCTTCTTCGTATTATCTATCTGTCTATCTGTCCATCTGTCTATCTATCTGTGTATCTATCTGTCTATCTATCTGTCTATCTGTGTATCTATCTATCTGTCTATCTGTCCATCTGTCTATCTATCTGTGTGTCTATCTGTCTATCTATCTATCTATCTATCTATCTATCTATCTATCTATCTATCTATCTGTCTGTCTGTCTGTCTGTCTGTCTGTCTTACTTTCTGTATATTGATTGATCGATAGATCTATATATAATTATGTATCTACCTATCTATCTATCTATCTAGCCATCCATTTTTCCATTTATCTATGCTTCCTTCAATCAAAGTTTAACTGTGATTGACTCTCTATCTTGTAGAATATGTGATATGGAAGGGCGGTTTATGGTTTCATACGATTAATATTACCACTACATGTGAAAAATGGAAGAAGAAGACAAAGGGTGTATGCATATGTTTTTGTGTGCCTATGCTTGCTTATATGTGACACATTTTTTTTCATGCACTGCGTGTTCGCCTGCATGTGCACCTGTATTTGTGTTTGTGCATGTGTGTGTGCGTGCATGTGTGTGCGCGCGCATGTGTCTGCGCGTGCATGTGTGTGCGTGCATGGTCTGCCCCATGCCTCTGTGGACACACCGGTGATGATAATGGAAGCTGTCAGCTCACTCACCACAACAGCCACACAAGTCAGTTACTCTGACTAACTAACTAACTAACACACACACACACACGTACACACGCACACACACACACACACACACACACACACACAAACACGCAAACAAAA
>JAOPJO010000069.1:15770485-15782932 GCA_027123675.1 Molva macrophthalma | reverse complement strand
TGATTTGTCTACCCATTTTTTTAATTTTTTACATTTTTTTGTTTTTTGGGTTCTTTGGGTTTTTTGGGTTGTTGGGGTTTGTGGGTTTTTTGGGTTGTGTGGGGAGGAGGGGAGAGAGAGGAGGAGGGGAGAGAAGGGAGGATAGGAGAGAGTGGACGAGGGAGGGGAGGAGAAGAGAGAGGGAAGAGAAGGAGAGAAGCATAAAGAGTGAAGAGGACATGGAAGAGTAGAGAGGGAAGGGAAGGAGAGGGAAGGAGTGGGGAGGAGAGAGGGAAGGGGAGGAGGAGCAGAAGAGAGGAAAGAGGAGAGAGGGAAGGAGAAGAGACATGGAAGGGATGAGAGAAAAGAGGAAAGGGGAGGAAGGATAGAGGAGAAAGAAAGAAAGAGAAAAAGAGAAGCATGGTGATCATTAGGTGATCTCTGGGTGTTCATACACTTTGACATATCACAAATACCAGGGATGTTTGCTGCATTCAATATGAAATGATAATTCAACTAAAGTAATAACAATAGAATAATAAACAAAATAAATGCAAGATAAGTCAGATATAAGTTACACTTGCTGCCATTCAGAATACAAAAGGTCAAATGCGGTGTTCTTACCCTACAGTCTCTGCAGCAGAGGCCGTTGCTGCACATTGCATCGTGGGTAAGTGTGCACTTCTTGCAGCAGGCGCCGCCGCTCCGGGAGCACTCCTGTGGAGAAGCAGCAGGGTGCCTTACTGTTCACAGCACGCTGCAGAGAGGTCGCTTCAGAACCTCGTCAGATTTGGCTGCTCAGTACGAAGACTCATTCCTTATTTTAGTTCAGTGCCACAAGGAACTCCTGTATCAGCCTACATGAGTCTCAGGTTTTACCTGCAAGACTCACATTTGAATTCCTTTTTTCGTCATCTGTGGTGTTAAAACACTCAGATATCCACACAGAGAAAGTAAAAGTGTGCGTCCTGCTCATAGTTCAGTTATAGAACCCCAGTGCATTATACGACTGTAATAAGAATTTAAACAGGTTTTATGTCATCTTTTCATTATTAAATGTAGCTTTTCCCAGCAACAACCGGTCGTAAATCACAAGGACCCCTTGTTCAATGCCTTATCATTTTGCTTTCTTTATTATCTAACTAACGAGCACATCTGATGTCCTTGAAGAATGAAGTAACGTTCATGCAAGGGCGTGAAACAGTGATCGACACTCACACCGCTGGGTGTAATGGATGTATTGGATGTCAATTGATGGCCAACTGCCCAATTATGGAACGCTTCCACACCACCAGAGGAGGTGAGCTGAACAAACGCCATGGCTCATTTACGCCTTGACATCAACCGTGTAAACAATTAACCGTCGGTCTTAGCAAACCGACAAAATCCTTTAAGCTGATGTGTAAGTGCATCACTTGTTACTACTAACTAACTACTCAAAATATAGGGTGATTGGAAGGTCCTTTAATGCACAAGGTGCTATGCGGGTAGGACCATGCTATTCTTAACCAATAGGAATGTACCATGGTTACCACATCAACACATGGCACGGAGCATAAACTGTACATCCCACTATCATCATCAGCAGTAGGCTGGTGGTGTTGTACTCACCAGGAAGGATCCACAGTCACACTCCTCCCCCACCTCTATGAAGCCATTCCCACACTCTGAAGGGTCCAGCAGCTACAACACACAGACACAGCATTGTAGAACATGAGCATTACCATCACATGACAATAAAATAATATAACATGACAATGACATGATTATAACTTGACTATAACCATAAATAGGACATGACCATACCATACAATGTAATGACAATAACATTACCATAACCATAATACAACATGACCATAACCTAACCATAACAATATTATACATAACCATAACATGGGCATGACGTTACAACGACCATAATAGGACAGATAAACAGCCATACCTTTATCACACGATGTTCATGACGATAACATAGCTATCAATAACATAGCGATAACGTAGCCAGCGATTACATAATGAAAACATAACATGGTGATGACATACCATGGTGATAAACCGTGGATGATAACATAACATGCGGATAACACAACGATAATGTAACATGATGATGATGATGTCTGGGATGTGGCAGAGCACTCAACATGACTTTAGCTGAAGAAAGGATACGCTG
Source organism: Molva macrophthalma (assembly GCA_027123675.1). Lineage (NCBI taxonomy): Eukaryota > Metazoa > Chordata > Actinopteri > Gadiformes > Lotidae > Molva > Molva macrophthalma. The sequence goes on along the minus strand of JAOPJO010000069.1, from coordinate 15,780,783 downwards.
AAAAGCGTATCCTGCTGAAAATATGGAACAGCACTATTGCACGTTTCCCATTGGTTAAAATCAATGCTATGTCCTGTGTCTGGTGATGAGCCACCGGTTCAAATCTAATAAGAAAATTCTTCTTGGTAGTGACTTAACAGCAGGACTAAGTAGAGACGCTGCAGGTTTCAGATGTCAAATTTCCACCGTCTGTAACATTAACACCTGATGCATATGCAAGGGCAAGGAAAACTCGGATTTGAACACTAGGTCCACATTAAAGTTCAATCCACTGCAGTTGAGTCCACCCTGCGACAGCTCCTCTCCATGCCCATCCAAGGCTCACCTTGCTGGGCTTGTTGAAGAGGCAGCTGCCCCCTCCCTCCTGGAGGAACCGCAGATACTCGTCTATACTGCAGCGGGAGAACTTCCTGGGAAGGTAGTACCTGGGGAAACAGATTGAATGAAGAAACTTAATGAAGAAACTGTATTAGTTAAAATGACAGGGGACATCAGAACACAAGGAATTATAACAACCCTTTATTCCAGCTCTGCAGTTATATGAACAAAGAACTATTGGAAAAACAAAAATAATAAATAAATAATAAATCAATTTAACAATTAGTGTAAATTATTCAAATCCTAACTATGCCTATTTACTACCACTAATACATTTTAAAACAAGTCATCTCTGTCAGATTCCTATTGCTACTCTCTGCACACCAATATTGATCGTACACATTGATTGTTTGCATCTTCACTTGTAAGTCACTTTGGATAAGAGCTTCTAATAAACAACCGGGGTCAGCTTAGCTCAGGAGGTAGAGTTGTCTTGTAACCAAAAGGTTGCTAGTTTGATCCCCGGCTCGACACTCGTGTCACCTCGAGTGTCGAGGTGTCCCTGAGCAAGACACCTAACCCTAACTGCTCCCGACGAGCTGGCTGTCACCTTGCATGATTGACTCCACCGTCAATGTGTGTATGAACCGTTGTAAGTCGCTTTGGATAAATGCGTCTGCTAAATGCCCTTTATGTAAGTAGATTGTAAATCAATGTCACAATGAAAAGCAATTATTCATAACATGATGACACATTTACAACAAACAAGTTTAATGAAGTGAAAGTAGATCATTACGAACTGGGTGTCAAAGGTCACAATCCAAATACAATCCACAATCAAATAAAGTATGTAAGAGTATTTTTATTTTGCGAAATTAGTTAGAAATGGCAGAGCCATCTGCCAGTGATTAGTGAAATGCTCTGTGAGAATATGTCTTCTGGTTGACGGCTGCCTGTGTGAGACAATTTAGATTTCTGACCAATCAGGGAATGTCTTCCAGAAAGAATCCATAATTCCTGTCAATAACCTTCATGCTTACAGTGTTATAATTAACGGTGGAGAAATGGAGGGAGAAGAAACGGACGTTGCGTTTTTATGTATTTCTTTTTTTCAAATCCTTGCTCCCTTCTGCTCTTTTCCATTCTCTCTCTTTTAACAACTCCACTACCTACTGCACCTTTCGCAGCCATAATGCAGCCACAATGGAGAGAAATAAAATTATAGTGAAATATGAAAGATAATGCTGAAGAATAACTGGAGTGGAGGTAGGGCTTATTCATCGTCTTCAATCAATTTTAACTTTAGGGCTCTTCATGCACAACTGCAATACAAAGTTCTGAGTTGTCTTACTCACCCAGTGTCCTCCATGATGCAGCCCAGCCACGGGTCTGGACATCTGCAGTCCCCTGGGCACGCACACACACACACACACACACACACACACACACACATATAAGGAGTCTTGAAAATGATCGCAGATATTTTAATGAAAGGATAAAACAATGATACAATGTCTCAAAATGTTAATTCAATTTCATTTTCGCACACTCAACATATTCACACACATTTCTGCAAAGTTATAAATAACTAACATAACACACTTTCAAATAATGAAACACTAGACAGCGTCTTTAATTACAGTAATTGTACATTTTCTGATTATTAGTCTCTAGAAAATGCCTTGCACTGCCTTTTCACCACTAGATGGCAATGTTACATTAAGACAGGCTGCGCCAGTGACTAACGCTGAATATTTTACTCTACATGTAAAAAATGTAACAGTTTGTAGTTCAGGAAATGTGTGTGTAACTGTCTACTATAACAAAATATCCCATGGTGCATTGCAGAGAGATGTGAAGGAGGTGAAAGGTAAAAGGTCACCTGCGGCGGGTCTCTGCTTGTTCCACATCATGCCGATGTTCTGACCCAGACTCTGACACAAAGTGATGGCCATCGGACCGACGTTAGCATACTGGAGCACAGAGACATATATATATATATATATAAATAGAGAAATAGATACGACGTTAGCATACTGATACATAGAAATAGCCACAGATATATACATACTCATAGATACACATAGATAGATCATGCTATAGATACGAACACATATATAGAGACAGATGGATTAAATTGCCATCATGCCACATTTTTTTTCATTTTCTTATCTCTATTTCTATCTCTCTCTAGGTTTCCTGATCGGAAAGTTCTGGGTTCAATCCCCAAAGTCCACCACCGAACTGAAGGCATCCCTCAACCCTCCTTGGACACTGTAATATGATTTGGATAAAAGAGTCTTTCTAAATTCTCAAATAGTCAGTAAATAGTCAATACAAAACTAAAACTACAACAAAATAGGAAACCTATCCGTACACATCCTTTCTCACATGAACTACTTGGTACTGATCTGCATCAAACACCAATAATAAATAACCCATTCTGTTGAACGGCGGTGATTCTGACCTCATTGACTCCGCCCCCCCGGGTGATAGAGCATATCCCGCCGATGTAGGCCGTCCCACTCTTGCTGTTGAGGAACATCCTGCCCCTGGAGAAAGAGAGAGAGAGAGACACACACATGCAAACACATTGACGCTCCACCAAGAGGAGGATCAAGGCTAACTTGCCAATCAATTAATACCAACCGACCCAAATAGACACCAACAGTTTTTTCAGACTGTTATTGTGAAAAGGCGTGTTTCCATGACGACTTACGAGAAGAGGTGTACGGCGTCACTACGCTCCCGGATTCTCTCCTTCCTGTACTTCATGAAGTCGCGCAGGGTCACCAAGGGGTCGTCGCCAACAGAGACCATGTTGTGTGACGACCACGTCTCCATGGCGACCAGCACAATGCGCGTGTTGAGCTGTTCCTTGAAGATCTGGCGGAGAGAGAGAGACGATGTTGTGGAGGTTGGCGGCCATCGGTTTGGCATTTATCAGCAATATAATAATAATGAAGATAATAATACAAATAGTTAACTTCAAAACACACTTTGAGACACTTTGTGGTTAGAGTTTGTTTACATTATTTACAGACGACCAGAATCATGAAATTGAAATGGACTAATTTACTAATTTAATTCAAATATAAAATTCAAGGCAATATGCCCCAGGTTTGGATTCCAACCTGCGATCCTATATTAGATGTCATTCCACCTCTCCTTTAACTATCCTGGCCATGAGAGCACAAAGAGCCCATACACAGATCTTGAATACCTTATAATAATGCCCTCCAAGTACTACTTCTGTTATCGCAAATCAAATCCAAATCAATAAAATACATACTCCCTAATCGCATCCAACTGCCAACGACAAGTGACATCACCAGGGACTATGAGCCAATCAGAAAACAGCATGTGGTATGACCCTGTGCTTTGGCAGCGTGTCTGCAGTCTCACACATTAGAGTGTGATTACAAAGTGACATTGTCACTGCAGGGATACAGAAAGAGGAGGAAGTGGAGGGAGATGACTCAGGATAATGTCTGAGGGGTAATACTGCTAAGGGGTTTTGATGGATACTTACTGCATCAGCCATGTTGACCACAGCTTTGGCAAAGTTCTTGGTCTGGGAGAAGGAGCGACGGAGCTGGACAAACTTAGGAGAGGAGGAGAGGAGCAGAGGAGCAGAGAGGAGCGGAGGAGAGGAGGAGGAGAGGAGGAGAGGAGGAAAGGAGGAAAGGAGGAGAGGAGAATAGAGAAAGGAGGACAGAGGAGGACGTGTCAGAGGAGAGTTGAGGAGAAAAGGAGAAAAAGAGAGGAGAAGGGAGCAGAGGAGAGATAAGAGAGAGAGAAGAAAATGAAGATAAAAGGGAAAAGGAGTATGGATAGAATAAGAAAAGAAGAAAGGGGATGAGAGATGATGAAAGGAGGGGAGAGAGGAGGGGAGAGGACAAGAGAGCCAAATAGAAGCGGTAAGAAAAAAGGGGAGGAGGAGAAGGAGATAAGAGGTATAAAAAAGGAGAGGAGAGGAAGCGACAATAGCGTTACTGACATTGGACAACAAAAAAACTGTTCTAGAAAACAAAAAGATAGAACAAACATCTGTGTAGTTTGTACCAGGTCATGGTCATTCACCACCATGAGCTCAATGTACTTGGTTTCTGTCTGGACGGTGCGCTGCCCTGGTTTCACCTGCAGGGGGGCGACAGAAAACCAGACTGATAAAAGTTGCAGACGCTTATGTCCTCATAACCTTCACTCAGGGAAAAAAGACACACACAGGTGAGAACATTAGCCCCCCACACACACACACACACACACACACACACACACACCAGGTGAGACCATCACTCTCTATCTTACTCACTCGATCTCTGTATCCCACCCACCTGCCGGTGAAACTCTTATGTGTGTGTGTGTGTGTGTCCTTGGGAGAGACTTGGCCAGCAGTGAAGGGCCAAGTCATATTGCTGTGTATGTGAAAACGTTTATAGCAGAGTTTGTATCAGTTCCACGTCCAGACGATACTTCTGCTAGCCTGTAAATTAGCCTGCAGAACCAAACTATCTCCATGAATATATGCTGCTGGTTGGGCTTCACTGTTCTACACCAGACCGGCTGTTTGGGAAACATCGACTTGTTCATTGGTTTGCTTTTTGCTTGTGTATCGAGCGTTTAGGAAACACTGACATAAAATGCGACATTCAGAATAGTAAAGTGATTCAGAAATATTGTTATACTTTTGAGGACTAATGTTATGTAGTTCTATATATTTGACTCTGTATCAGGTGGAGTTTACAGTTTGGTTCTATATATCTGTATCTGTCTGTAGTTCTACACGTTTGTGTTTGCATCGGGTGGTGGTTGACAGTATCAGGTCTCGGGTGTGACCTGTCTTTTGGAGCGACTGAGGGTTTCTGTGGCGATGGGAATTTCTCCCGTCTCTCTGCTGACGACATCCTTCCCTTCGGCGTCCGTCTCACTGTGGTCATCTGTCCAACACAAACAAAGTAGGGGGAGATAGAGAGAGGGACGGGCAGATAGCTAAGCAAGTGAGTGATTGTTTAAACCTGTGTGTGTGTGTGTGTGTGTGTGTGTGTGTGTGTGTGTGTGTGTGTGTGTGTGTGTGTGTGTGTGTTATATCCCATATATGATCGTTTTTCTTTCTTAAAATACACCCTGAACACTGAGAAGGAGAGAAAGAAGTGGACAGAAGAGAAGTAGTGTCATTAAGTAGGAAGGAGAGAAGGAGACTAAAAGAGAATTAAAGGGAGGGAGAGGATAGGGGAAGGAGTGGAGAGGAAAGATGAGGAGAGAAGGACACAGGAGAGGAGATAGAAGAAGGGAGGAGGGGTTATAGCAGAGGAATTCATCCTGGTTTGGCAGGGATGTGGAGGGAAATGACCTGATGAAGGACAGGGTGTGGTGTAATGAGAGAGAGAGCTAAAACGGACACAGAGAAGGAGGACAGGGTGAGAAAGAAAAGATAGTGAGCAGGAGCGCAAGATTAGCACAGCGACAGCCAGAGACAGGGACAGAAATAAAGAGAGGAAGGACACAGTGAGAACAAAAGAGAGAGAGAGGGGAAAAGAGAGAGACGGGTCATTGAGAGAAAGGGATTAGGTGAAAGTGACAGACCATAAAAAGGAAACAGGAAGAGAAAGAGGCGGATAAAGTCATTGAGAGGGAGGGAGGAGGGAAATAAAGTTGCATCTAAGTTAAATAAAGACACGTATCAGGGAACACAAGAGATAGGGCGGGAGGGAGGGATGGAAACAGAGAGAGAGACAAAGCAAGAACGAGAGAGAGAGGGGGAGGGAGACAGACAGAGAGAGGAACAAGGCAGAGAGAGAAAGACTGATGGTTGGCGATGGAAAGATGAAAGGAGGAGGAAGAGGAGGAGGAGGGTGTAACAGATGGTGAAACAGGAAAGTTTGTAATGGGATGGAGGTCATGGAAGAGGATGAGGGGTCGCCATGTCGACGTGTGTCGATGGGAAGTCCTACCTGCGAAGGAGTGCTGGAGCAGGTCCACGTCAGCCATGCGATACACTACATGCTCCCTGTATCCCTGTAGAGACATTTGATGTATCTGTAAACACACCTAAGCCCCTTCCACACATATGCAGTCTTTCCCTGCAAAGTCATGGAAGATTTTCTGCATGGGATCTTGGGTGAATGGGAACAGGGATTGATATGCTGGGAATTTGAATCTCCATTACAACAGGGCTAACCACTTAAAGATGTGTCTTTAACTGATGACGCACTTGTCTTGAGTGGATGACACAACAACACACACACGTATTATATTTAGTTTTATATTATAGCCTGTTGTAAAATGTGATTGATTCTTTAAGATACATTTAATATATTTGTTTAACAAGACGGAACACAAGCACTTATATCCCCGCTGATGAATTCAGTTTGATGATGAATGTGCACCCTTTTTTGCTTCCTAATCTCAATAGCCGATGTATTCCAGATTAGTCTTGTTTACACATTGGACAATGTTTCACACATATTTCTCCGAGTGCCACACAATGTCCTTGATATGAGGAAAAAAACTTGTTGATTGTCATTATCAGTGATCTAATAGTGCGAAATATCTTCCAATGTCCAGTCTTTAGAACAAGACTAATCTGAAAGAAATCTGTCCTTTTTTAGCTATTTTGTATCGCAAGCAAATATCGTCAAACTAAAATCCCAGCGGAGCGCTTTTATCAAACTAATCAAGACTCGGCACAACCAAAAGCACCAATGGAAAAGGGCCATAGATCAAGCAGCAGAGGGGTGCGGCTACGCCAGATACCTTCTGAATGGACTCCATTAGCATGAGGCTTTCTAAACCACCATCCCCTCTTACCGTGTCACCCACTTCCTCCCTCTCTGACCACCTTCTTGCTGTGTATGCATATCCCTCTGTCTCCCTCCCTGGATCTCTCTCCACTTGACTCTCAGATTTAAACATCTCTTGTCTAAAGCCCGTCAGGGCCGGAGGATGTTTGTTTTCTGGGGGGATTGAGTGTCAACTCAATAGTTTGCATACAGATAGAGTAACACCCTCACTGCCAGGGTGGCGGTGGGGAAAACGAAAGAAAGGAGAGTAGAGATGAGAGATTAGAGAGTGAGTGAGAAAGAGAGTAGTGAGAGAGAGAGAGAGAGAGAGAGAGAGAGCGAGAGAGAGAGCGAGCGAGAGAGAAAGAGAGAGAGAGCGAGAGAGAGACAGAGAGAGAGAGACAGAGATAGATAGAGAGAGAGAGAGAGACAGAGATAGATAGAGAGAGAGAGAGACAGAGATAGAGAGAGATAGAGAGAGAGAGAGAGGATATGTGAGAGGGAGAAAGAAATATATTGACGACATGAGAGGGAGCGAGAGCATGATGATATGAGAGCAAGTAGAGAGAAGGAGATGACGAGGAGGAGACAGGTAGAGAGAGACGAACGGGAACATTATTACACACAATGCCCTCCACATCCCCACCCTGGAGATGGGCGACACCGCAGTATACAGCAGGTCGTGTCCTCCTGCGCCCCTGCAACCTTTTGGACAAAGCAGGCATTTCCTCAGAGACACCACCAGACACCTGGCCTCAGCTTACCTGCTGGCTGCCTGAGATCAGCGGCTCCATCCCATAAGAGAAGGTCCCGTCAGAAAACATCCCTCTGGAGGGATGACAGCGTGTTCATATATGAGATTATATATTATTATGTACGGTAGATTGATAAGAATGTTGATTATTGTTATTCTTCCCACATGGGACCTTAGGGTGTCACAGCCAAATAAGCCAAATAATATATATCAATATATCAAAAAATATATCAGTATACAGAATAAGAGTAGTACAATTGTATATGCTACTACTCCAATACTAAATGCGACTATCATAGTTCAATTTGTTATTTACCAGTATTTACTGTATTAATTAACAGTAATCATGTTTTAATATGCTTGGGCAAATGATGTCATGTCACATCATTTTAAATTGTAAATGAGAGGGAGAGGAACAATTGTTAGCAAACTTTATCAATTACCGTTGGGCTGGTTAAACATTCGAACATGATCAAATAAGCAGGACAGCAAACATAGCCATGCTCAAATGAAAACTGCTCAAATTAAATATTGCTCATAACACGTTGCTACTAGCTTAAAATGCATGTGAGATTTGCGAGCGTAGTAGTAAATCTGTCCATGCCAATACGTCTCAATTGCTTGGACGTTATTAAGGTTCCGCCTATTGGCTGTAGTAGCAAACCACAGTTTGTGTTGCACAGGAGTATACGGACGTTTACTCCTATCCCGCAATTTAGACTAAAAATGCCGCAATTGGATAAACTTACAACCAATCAGAGTAACGAAACGTGTGACACATCAGCGGCAGCCATCTGGGTCGTGAATGAAAATGCTCTAACAGCGCTCCCAAGTACAGTCGTAGTAACAAACCCGCCCCATATTAGATAATTGTGATTGGAAATCGGTCAGAACAGGAGGGGGGCCGAAGGCATATGCCAGAGCAAATAAACCATGAGCTTGAAGATTCGTCTGGTTCCCAGGCAAGGTGAACAGAGCTAAATGCTGTAAGAAGAAATTCTCCCTATATTTCAGCTGTGCATGGGCTATTCACTGCTAATGTGCAAATAACTCAATCAGCAAGGAAATATGAAAACACCATTATGAATCAAATAAAATATTAAATATGAATACACCGTAACATCTGGTTGAACTGACCGCAGGCCGTGGCAGGTGGACAGAGCAGCCCAAGAGCTGTTCACACCGCGTAGACGCCCGTGGTAGTAGCAGTGCTCTGCTCCCTGGAGTAGTGTACACACACACACACACACACACAGTTTCAACTTCATTGTCATATGCACGTTCATTTAACAAACGAGCAGCGGTCACTAATGGCAATGAAATGCTTAAACTCCAGGCTAAAGTATACACACACACACACACACACACACACACACACACACACACACACACACACACAGTGTATGAACACGTCTGCTTCTGCATCCTAGGTGACTCTATGATTAGTCATAGTCCCGGGTCATCTCAATCAGTTGTGCTGTTGGTGTTGTGGGTCAGGTGTCCCCACAGCAGACATAATACCTGCAGCATCCTCTTACTTGGCCAGGTGTATGTGTACTGTACACCACCACCACAGACACCCCTACAGCTTTCAGCTAGATGTGGAAAGGGAAAGTGTGTGTCTATACATGTCTTTAGACACACATATACATATACATATAAACATATATATATATACACACATATATATACATATATTTATACACATAAATATATAAATACACACACACACACACACACACACACACATATACGTGTGTCTTTATTAATATTTGTGTGCCTCTGTATCTCTTTGTGTGTGCATCCATCTGCAAGTTTGTGTGTGTCTGTATGTGTGTGTGTATGAAGGTCAGTGTCAAGTGTTTGTAATGAAGCCCAATAAGTGATGGCTGCCACCTGAGCCAAGAGCAGTCTGGTCGAGCGAGAGACACAGGCTGGCAGAGCGAGAGAGAGAAGAAGTGTCTGGAGAGTCTGCTTCTCACCACTCCATCAACCTTCACTCTTACACCTGGGCCGGCAGTCAGCTTTCACTCCCTCCCCACCCCAGATAATACCTATCCAATCACTGTCCCAGGAGAAAATATCATTCATAATTAAAGACGGGTGACTTGCCATTGTTATTGTCGGCCTCTGTCAATCACCCTTGTTCCCTTGAAAAGTTCCACTGCTCATTTTTCTCTCCCTTTGCAAATATTCAATACAGATTCAGCGTCGCTAGACCCTTTTTGCTGGGGCCATGTCCCAGTATCATCTCACCTTCCAGTTTGACCAATCTCCTATGTTTGGCAGTGGATTCATTTAGATTGATAATGTCAGGGAAAAGGAATTCATGTTTTGTTTTTTTTATCAAAAATGTCAAAGCAATGCAATACATACACTCACCGGCCACTTTATTAGGTACACCTTGCTAGTACCGGGTTGGACCCCCTTTTGCCTTCAGAACT
>JAOPJO010000069.1:15739948-15764864 GCA_027123675.1 Molva macrophthalma | reverse complement strand
GTGTGTGTGTGTGTGTGTGTGTGTGTGTGTGTGTGTGTGTGTGTGTGTGTGTGTGTGTGTGTGTGTGTGTTAAGTATTCCACACCAGCCTCTGACAGCCCTCTCTGCTGACTGCTAGTAGTCATGGCAATATTTGATAGCAATATCTTTTCAGCAAATGTGAAAGATAGAGAAAGGAAGCAAAAGAGGATATATAGACATAACTTTGACAGCTCACGACCCCTCTTTCATACTTTTCCCTCCTCTCACCTGGTGGAAAGAGGGGATAGGCCCTTTATCTCAGAGGTGTAACAAAAACAGGTGCATCTCATTAAGTTAATTATGGGTCTGTAGTCATGCCAGTGCCCACTATTAACATCATGATGTATATAGGCCTACTGAATGCATTCATGCACACCCATTCGCTTTTCCTACAGTTGCACTTTTCTACATCATTATCATTATCATAACAATAATCAGAACCATATCAACATTCCAACACTAATGCTACACGGGTGCTATGCTAACACTACATGGGCACTAAACAACACAATACAGGCGCCACATCGATGCTACACTATAACCTCTGGAATTCATTCTATCTGGCTGGCTAGCTTTTGGGACTTCTTACAGACGGAGGAACCAGAGGCACCAGAGTGCTGTAGATTATTTCAAAGCATCCTACCATGTTCTGCTCCGATCCACCGTTTTCATCGCCTTGGTCCTTCTCCACATAGTCTGAGGACAGGAGGTTACTGGAGACAGACAGAGGTTTTAGGACCAAATACATGGTGTGTGTGTGTGTGTGTGTGTGTGTGTGTGTGTGTGTGTGTGTGTGTGTGTGTGTGTGTGTGTGTGCGCTTACTGGTTGAGTTCCAGGTCAAGTATGAACTTGGTGCTGAATGCCTCCAGGAAGAAGCTGGTCTGGGCCAGGTGGATTGGCTAAGATTGAGAGGGGTGGGGTGGTGTATAAAAAGAGAGGGTTAGAGCTCTTAATAGTTCTTATAGCTCTTAGCTCTTATTATGGCTGCCATAAGAGAGACCTTTTGTTAGTGCAATTGAAAATATGATCAGCATTTCCAGTATACGCAAATCAGTGTCCCTCTAAATCATGTACTTTTAGGGGAAAGCAAGGCATGCTGGCCTGGAATAAGCCAGTCCATCTTCATGCACCACAGACTCAACAGTTATCCTAGGTTACTGAGATATTAGCCTGGGCTTGAGTCTAGCTAGACAGCATCCACAGAGAGCAGATGAAGGGCAGATCTAGTAGCCCACTGCCCTGACTGACAGCAGTGATGGAAACGGTAACTGTAGAGCCAAGATGGATATGAGACCTATAACCTAATATCATGCAGTGGGTTGAAGGGTGATGCGCTTGGATATGCTCAGGGGTGGATGATGAAAGGTTAGACATGTGACTACTACTGTGGTCATCTGACTTGAGAGCCAGAGGACAACGAAGGGGATCATGACAAATGTCATGTGAAAAAATGGTTGAACTTTGAAACAGCTAATGTTTTAAATGGTGTCTATATGGAAATCGCCTACCCTTCTGGTTTTGAATTGTAAGAAAAAAATAAACCTTTCAATAGGTCAAAGCATTATATTCAGGAATAAAATATTGAATATTTTGTGGTAAGAAGTTTGAAATATGTGAAATAAGTACTCTGAGTTATAAGTTAAAGGTCACTTTGAAGAGGCGTGTGTTTGTTCAGGTGCTCGCAATGTACAAGGTGAGACTCGCCTGTGCTCCCGCCGTGGAATTCTGCACCCGCGTGCCCAGATGTTCGTTGAGCAGCTCCTCGCGGGAGTGGCTCTGATGGAGGAGCCGCTTCGGTTGGACCACCTCCACCTCCTTGAGGGCCGGCGATGCCGGCCAGTTCTCCCGGTCCCAAACGCCGTTAAGCCCGTTTAAAGCACCGTCAAAATCTACGGCTGGACGCGATGGCCAAATAATAAACCGGTGTTTAAAAATGACAAATTAATTAAGTTATAACAGTGGATATGGAGGCTGAAGAATATCGTTAATAGATCAGATAAGGAGATTCCTGAACCTCGTGACGAAAGTGGATAAGCCTGGGACTAGACTTGATAATATCAACAGTTTCATATTTCAAGTCAAACGTTAGTCTGTCAACCGAAAGGGATACCATGACATTTTCACAATAACCACAAATATTACCTGAAATATTAATCTTCACTGAATCGCCGAACGTGTCGGTAAAATACAGAACTCAATACAGTAATCGATCCGATTGATGAAGCTGTACAGGAGCGCCTCACTGAACCAGACCGCTGGTAGTGAAAGCCGACCTCCCGCGCTAGATTTGGCGGGGAGCTCAACGAGGGGAAGAGGGACGACATCTGCATCCACGCGACACTCCGGTAGTAGGACTCAAATCACTATGGTACTCTGCTGCGCGTCTTAACTTTACTACACATTTCCAAATGAACTTAATACGCATAATATATAATATGCGCCAACACACAACGGCCCCGAGGGCAGGAGAATAAAAAAGTACCACCTTATACAAGAAAGATTGGCCTCATTAAATACAGAGCAGACAGTGGAGCCGACAGATAGTCCGTCTAGTGTGACCATAACAGCCCAGTACGTAGGCTACAGATAATCCGTGTAGTGGGACCATAACAGCACACAAAGTACAGCTGGTCCGTGTTGTGGGAACTTAATACATATAGCATCCCTCTGTACTTCCCACCGCTGGGCGATTTACCCAATTTTAGAAACGTTTTCATGGTCAAAAGCACACCTCTTCATCATCCCCTTACCTGTCGCGGCACACCGTGCACTCACTGCGGCGAACAGCAGGCATCGCACAGCCAGCATGATGCTCACATAGTCCCTGAGGTCTGCAGGAAACCGCGCCGTTCAAATAACCCAATGAAAATGAGGGCGCGTCGGACCAAAGTCAGCTGTTGACAGGAGCAAAGTCCCCTTATCTCAATGATCCGCCAGTGGTTCGACAACACATCAGAAAAACATTCTGGTTGTAACATGTGTCGCTCAAGACCACATCAAACGCCACCGAGTGACAGCCAGTTACGCAATGTGCAGTATTTTTATTTTTTTGATCCAATATTCTCGGTCGAAGGAATTGAGGCTCCGAGATGAATACTTGATACTGGAGGAGCGCGAGCGACTTGCCGCGCGAATGGGAGCGGCGCAGAACCCGCCTGGAAAGATCAAAGTCCACCCTGTCACGTGTGAACCTGACGCTGCCCTGGCAACCACAGCCTGAAGTCCAGCTCGTGAAGCTCAAGCCTCCAATTATACTTACAATTAATGTACTTCGATTTGCTGGCTATTCTGTTAAAACAAATGAGTACAAACTAGTTAACAATAAATGATTAGTAAATGATATCAAACTGAAGAAATTATAGGCATAATGCCAAATAACTCCTTAATATATTTAGCTGACTAAATTATTGCAGGTAACAGGACACGTTTCCATACATCAGTTATTTAGTCATAAATTGTAGGTTGCAGGAATACAATAAACTAAAGACGTCCATGTATAACTTACCAAAATGAATCACTCGGTAAATTAAAGTCTCAAATGTCTGCCTACCTGACCTGGAAGAACTAAACAGATTAGTTAAAAATAATAAAGGAAAAATAAAAAAATAAATAAGGTATCAGATATTGCTACATCAGCCAGTTGAAGTGGATAACGGGAAGGACTGATCAGCAGTCTACTACGCTCACACCACATCCCACAGAAATACTGCTCAGAAAGAAAGTTAACAAAGAAACTTATCCAGTGGTCATTTTCCATGGTCCATTAGAAATGGAAATAGTTTATTCAGAAATTGTCAAGTTATGGTTATCGACTTAGAAGTGAGGTATATAGATGGCGAAGGGGTTTGGTGTGGTTATGGTAAAGATAAATACCAACGCTGGATATACACCAGTAGAAAATCAATAGGTCAATCGGTCCTCAGTAATGTAGAAAATCCTAAGTACCCAATCATGACATTTAATCATAATTTATTTCAAATTAATTTCACATTTCAAAACAATAAAACAATTTCACCATGAATAAGCTGCCATTTGTAGAAAACTACTTGCGTTGTTCTCTACTCTTTACATATATTATTCTATATTAGAGATGGAGAGGAAAGCCGGTTGTTCATTTCTTAACTCTTAAGTGTTACACCGTCCAAAGTAAAGGAGGCAGTTTGAGCTTCACAGCATGGTAACTTAAAGTGGTGTCCTCCAAAATGAGTCTACTGCCCAAAAGTACTTCAGTAATAATCGATTCATTATCAGAGATTCTCGGGTTCTCAATCTTCAGCCTCAGGCCTGAAGATTGCGAGACTTGGGTCTCCCATCAGGCCTATCAGAGTAGATCCACCTTAGACGTCCTGTGTGCAGCCATTCCACTAAACCCACGCGGTGGCTAGAGGCAGGGGGCAGGTTAGAGAGCTAGTCCTGGCACCAGCCCCTCCCCACATCCATGGGTCACCCTCAACGGTCGCCATGAAGCCATTTGTGCCATCATCACAGCCCAGTTTAGCGGGCAGGCAGCAGCTGCTTTAGAGCTACAACTACTCCTCCCTGATCCCTAGCAGAGAGCCCTGAGCCACGGCGCTCCACAGCAACAGAGTGCTGGGATGTGTTGGAGGCGCGCTGGCAGCACTTAGACTAATTGAGTAATGCCCCTCTGAGCAAAGGCTCATTCATTTCTCAATAGCCTCAGAGAGGCTGAAAGCGTGATGGGCCGGGGGTACTTTATGTAGAGGCGGGTACCAAAGGATGCGTGTGTGTGGTTAGGGATACTCTCCTCTGGTAAGAGCTTCAAAAGCAGGAGGAGTAGGATGGTGAAGATGATTATGTCCACCTTTCACGACTCATTGACCAGACACTCTTAGTTCATCGATACATGATTTAGAAAATTCATCGTAAACTTGTTTGACTTCTTTGGAGAACCTAAACGGTGAGAAATCCCCCCCTGAAAAATTAAATAAAAAGCATTGACTCCATCGATGCCTCCATAAGAGGAGAAAAGGCAAAGTGCCCAGTGTTGACCCACAGTTCTACAGGACCCTACTGGTGGTAGGCTGCAGCACGGAGTGCAGGCGGGCCTCGTAGCTGCTGTTGTGCGTCCAGGTGCACGGTCTCTGAAGGAGCTCCTGGTCAAGCCCACAGCGACCCCGGGTGGATGGGAGGGAGTCCGCGGGGGTAGTTCCTGTCGGGGCAAGCCGGGACAGGAGCTCGTGGTCCCAGTCCAATTCCGAGGACGAGGGGGACAGGCCAGCTACGTCCGGCACCAGGGCGGACTCGATGCACACCGAGGAGAGGGAGTGGGCGAGGGAGCACTGACTGGACTGGGTGTGGTGGGACCCGAGGGGAGTGTGGATGGAAAAGGAACAGTTTGGAGTGTTGGGAGAGATCGGGGAGGGAGGTTGGTCACCCAGCCCCGAATGGCTGCTGGTCAAACGACCTGGGGGCTGGGAGAAGGCCTTGGTGTCTGGAACGAGGAACGAGGTAAAGGTGGGTTTTGTGGCATCTTTGACTCCCTCTGGAGGAACCGGTCCAGAGGTAGGAGAATCCCAGAGGAAGGACTTTAGATGGAGAGGCTCGCCAAGACCCAAGTCCCGTGGTGAATCTGACCTCATGCAGGCCTGATTCACGGTGAAGTCTGTACTGGTGCATGCTGGGCTGAGGTGTGCAGGGCCAGGGATGTCCACACACATGTCATTCTCTGGTTTACAAAAGGACTGCTGGTCCACAGAAAATGCCAGCCTCCTCCTCTTCGTAGACTTCCCTCTGGGGCTGGCAGACCGGCTGCGTTTCTTTGAGTTTGATGACGTGGGCGACATCCGGGGGAGGGAGGAAGCTCTCCACCGAGCCAACGGTGGGCTGATTTCAGGACACATTGGTTCAGTGTTCCCCTGAAGACCCTCCTTGTGGTTTGTTTCAGAACCACAGACCTGCATGTCGTGGTGGGTTGGATGAGGCAGGAGTGGGACCTCAGGGCTGAGCTCTGGTGGGTCGGAGTAGAGGAAGAGGACCTCGTAACGGGAGTCCAGGGCTTGGGGGCTGAGGACCGGGGGCTGGGAATACGGATCGGAGGGCTGATCCGAGACGCGCGGGCAGGGGGAGAGCGGCTCTAGTTTAGGGGGCTGTCGGAGGGGCGAGCAGGGGGTAAGCGTCGGGGGGTCCAGTGATCGAAGACACGTGCACGGAGAGGGAGGACGCGGGGCCGCCAACAGGGCTGCGAGGATGGGCGCGGAAGGCGGATGCGAGGCGGGGTTTGCCTGCACGGGCCGGGGGGCGGGAGGCGGGGCGGGGGGAGGGTTGGTGTGAGGGCTTTGGAAGGCCTCGTCAAAGGCGATGACAGGGTTCAGCAGCGCTTTGACGGCCTTCTCCGTTTCGCCGT
Organism: Molva macrophthalma; assembly: GCA_027123675.1. Taxonomy (NCBI): domain Eukaryota; kingdom Metazoa; phylum Chordata; class Actinopteri; order Gadiformes; family Lotidae; genus Molva; species Molva macrophthalma. The sequence goes on along the minus strand of JAOPJO010000069.1, from coordinate 15,758,479 downwards.
CGCTGAGGGTCACCAGGTCGGCTGCACCGGGGCTTGGGGTGCGTGCTGAGGTGGGTAAACTGGTGGGGAAATAAACTAATTAGGACGTTACTTTAGATACTAATCAAAAACATATATACTGTTCATACCTGTGCAGGCCGAGCTGTGAACCAGTGTCACCAGCTCCATCTTTTTGTAATTCAACAATTCCTCAATTATAAATAATGAAAAAAGTTAGAATCTACATAAATATAACATCTGCCATTCATGGTGTGAGAAACATCAAAATCATTAATAAACCACGTTTATGAATGATTTCTGAATGCGTAAGAGTGAGTGTACCCATCCTTTAAAAGTTGTGTTTTTATCTGGGGTTTTAAAGGGGTCACCTGTCGAGGGAAGGGTCTGTGTGCTGGGGTGGGTTGGGGTCGAAGCCCGGGAGCAGGCCGGCCACCAACTGGTCCAATGCGCTGTAGTTGGAGGTCTGCTGCAGAAACCGACGGTGCTTGGCTGACACGAGGTGCTGAGGACCAGAGTGAAGACACACACAGTAAGAGCCACAGGAACTGACAAACAGGGCAGAAAATGACTTTCAATGTAATTTGAATCGTGCATGTATCTCACCAGTTTCAATGTGATTCAAAACGATATACATTAAAGCCATTTCAAATGTAAGACACACACACACACACCTCCTCCTGGTTGCTGAAGGCCTCCAGGCAGCATTCACAGTAGCCCTGGACCTTGTTCAGCGCCCGCCATGGGGAGGGTTTGAGCGGTGGAGGGGGCTCAGGGGGGGCCAGGGGTCCACTGGCCACTTTATGGGAGTCTCTAGAGAAACACACGCATTAAGAGGGTGATGTAGGGAAGATTTGTATCTATTAGAGTATACTTTGTTTTTACACGGCTTTGCTGAATACCGTTACTCATAGCAGCGATATGCTGTTCAGAAATAACAGATTGTTGAATGCTTAGACTATATGCTTTTCTGCAGCAATAAAATAATCTTTACAAATTTATAAAAATTGTTGTTATATTTTGTGTCAAATAATTTATTTCTTTAGTAAGTAGATTTGTAATAAGCGGGGTAATGTACAGTGAGCAGTCATTAATGCACAATAATGACGACTCGCTGTACATTATCCATTAATGAGAAAAGGCATAGTCATCCGCCAGCTATTAGTGACTGAAATGGGCTGTGAGAATAGATGTTAAGAGTTGACTGCGCCTGCCTCTGTATGAGCAAATGTATATTTTAGACCACTCCCGATTCATTGCTGATCAGGCATCTCATCCCTGATTGGTTCGGGGATTCCATCTTGCCCATCATTCATAGATGTGTTGCATTTCACACATCTCAATGGTGGAGAAACATAGGAGGGAGTGAGCAGTTAAAAGAATCTGGCCAATTTAAAAACGATGTACATTTAAGTCGAGTTTTGGGCCAGATTTGGAACACAATTCATAGCACTACTTCGTTACCCACTACATCACTTTTCATCTTAAATAAGCTGTTTTAGGGTTTGGTTTTCCGTTAAAAAGTGACCAAACACTAAATTGTAATCAAGGAACTGCACCACCTTTGTTGGAACACACAATAGAACTGAAATTAACTTGTTTGCCCAAATTGGTGTATACTGATGTCACTTCCCTTCAATATTATTCCATATTAAGTGATATTTGCTTACAGTCTTGGCACTTTGAGTTTAGAAGACCCTCTGATTTGACAAATAGTCATGTCTAACCAATGTGTGTTGACTAGCTACAATATATTTCCAAGTTGTATTCACATTACTGGGCTAGTGCCTGGTTTCTCAGTAGGTAAAAGGGCATTACTAACTTGGTGTTACATTCTTGTTCCGGACCTTTCTCGGGGCGGGGAGGAGGTGGGGGCTCGGAGGGGCCGAAGCGGCCCGAGAAGCAGAAGCTGGGGAAGCTCAGGGACTGGACGTACAGGGGCTTGTACCTCCTGTGGAGGACCAGTCATCATGCAAGTACAATGGTCAGAATGCTGTTAAAGTACACCACTAGAGGGTGCATTTAACATGCCAACAAGCAAACATGCTAGCGGGCACAAATGATACAAAATAAAACAAGCATGTCAGATAGCAATAGTTTGCTGGCTCAGCAATCAAAATATCTAGAGGTTGACTGAACCTTAAACTAAATAAGCGATTACAATCATTTAAATTCATGCTACAGAAATATGCAAGTCATTTTTTGAAAGATATATATATATTTTTTAAAACACACAACTGATGCTTTGGTGCAAAATATATAGAACTATAAAAGGCATGTTCAAAAATGCATATGAAGCGTTGTATTGGAGGCAGACCCTAGCGAGTCTCACGCACCGTTTCAGATATCATGGGGATGGATTTCCTGTGGCACAGGTGCCACCCGACAGTGAAGGGCCCCTTTCATTAGCTAAAATGACAGGGGCCACTGAAAGGAACCTTTGACTGGGGCAGAGACCTCCCCGACCAGGCTGCCTGCGAAGCCGTCGCGGCGGACTAGAAACGGTATCCGTCCCCAATTGCGGTGTATGAGCACTGGGCTCCTGGGGGCGGCTTCACTCAGTGCGCTTGACACACTAGCTGCCTGAACTCACTAATCTAAGTCCAATTAGGAAAATCACCAGGGCCGAAACTCAAGCTGCCGGGGTGAGCCCACGCAGTGGGAGGGGGGGGAGGGGTCACACTGGGTCACCGAAGCCCTTTGTCATTACACTCATTTGGAGCCGAACGTAGCCACGATACATCTGTTCCAGAGCCTAATAACCAACCAACCATCCTGTTCCAATGGAAAGATCTAGAAACAAATCACTTTTCTATCTGGCCACTGAATCAAGCCTCTGGCATGCTGCTTATATGTAGCCAGGCTTTGCAGACCAAGTCCAAGGCAGATGGTTAGCTGGTGTAAATTAGTAAATCGGAACTTATAGTTGCGGTGGATGCACTGCTCGTGAAGTGTGTGACCAATCCACACACGGCCATTGCATTTACAGTCGCCTTAATGTTGAATGGACACGCGGCTCGTGCACTCTGCTTGCGGAGGTCCCAAATTTCAGAGCCGCGTGACACGCGACAGATCACCACATGAACCCTGCACAAGGCCTGGGATTATCCCATGATTGGTTCACGCCGGCTCTCACAGATCACGCACAAGACTTACAATTAGGTTTTAGTGTTGGAAAGTGAAGTGGCCAGAGTGGGATGTAAAAGCAATATTGTGTGGTTAGGGTGTTCTACCCAGCCTAAAAGCTTCTGAGTTTGACCCCCAGTGCCTGCAGTCCACATGTAGGCATCCTTGAACATCGCTGCATACCTGCTCCTAATTTACATGAATGTGTATTCACTGGAAGTCATTCTCGATAAAAGCATCTGCTAAATAGTAAAAAAAAAAAAAAAAAGTATATACATCTTAGGTTCCCGGAAAAGGGTCCAGATCCCTTTACATATGGGGTTCAGATCCCTTAACATAAAAGGATGTAGAGGAAGAGCTCAGGGGGGAGGGAGGACAGTATGGTATAAAAGGTCTTGAAGGGTATTGTTTCACTTGGATTCAAATGTCAAACATAGGCAATGAAAGCACTAACTCTACCGGGAAGAGCATGGAAAGAGGAAACTCACTCACCTGCTTAAATCCTCCACTTTGAGGTAGGGGGACTTCAGACTCGCCGCTAAGGATGGAGTAGGCAGAAGCCATAAGCCAAACATTGTTGTTAATTTATTATAGATCATTCATTTTAGAAATATAAGAAAGCATACCGTTTGAGAGTCTTTACAATTAATTTAGAACATGATTAGAAATGTTTTGAGACAGTGCCAAAAAAAACTGATGGTAATAATAAGAGTGATTTGCCTGAGCAATTAGCATTAACAAACCTTTAACGACACGAACAGCTGCTTTGCTGCAGTTCTTCAGCTAATAAAGCGAAAGGAAACATACAATGTCATCAAAGGCCCATCAAACCAAACTGATATTGATACATTGAGATCTATATTGATACACTGAGATGTCGATTTTTGTATCTTCGGAGAAAATTACCTCAGCTTTTTTCTGCTTGGTGTTGAAGCTCTCTCTTGTCAGTCTTTGTAGGTACAGAAGGATATCTTAGAAGAATTTAAAGAAACACCTCCTGTACCATACAGAGCATCCATTCCACTCCACACTGTGCTTGAACTTTACAGTATTGCCTTGCATAGTTCAGAGTCATCAGTCACCCATTCTCCTTAACATGGGACTTTGATATGAAATATGTCTTTTAGTAGTATTAGATACTTGTATTAAAGAACCATACCGTTCTGGGGGATCAATCCATACTGAAGCCAGTCTCTTCTGGCTTCACTAAAACATCTGTTACCAATATCATTTTGAACATCACTTTGTTGTGCCGGTTCTGCCAAAGAGCATTTCGCGTAAACGTGCCAGTCACAAATCTAAAAGATAGCAATACAGCACTTTGGTCTTTGTGATAAAACCTTTAGTAAAGTACTTGCATGGCCATTAACTGCTACATTGTCCACAAACTGTACTGACCGACGGACATTGATTCAAATATACTAGAGTGCTATATTGCTTTGTTTACATTTGTGACAGGCACATGCACACTAAATTCTCTTCAGCAGAATCGGTACATGGAAGTAATGGTAAAGGTAAAGGATGTTTTAATGGAGCCAGGAGAGACTGTTACAATGGTTTTATCCCCAGATTGTTATGGTCCTTTATACAAACCCACTACTGAATATTTGTATTGGTACCATTCTTAGCCTATTGCCAGGAGGAAACCAGGAGACCACAACATCCTAACAGACTGTTCACACTCACAACAAGAAGACGGTGCCATCTGCTGTAAGCAAAGACACACTACACCAAGAATACACTAAAAGACAAGACATCAGGGGGGAATCAGTCACTGAAAAAGGATACCATCCACATAGAGAATCTGCACTCCCCACGAGCGGGCGTTTTGCAAGACGGTACTTCCCTGCAGTCGCTCCTGGAAGAAAATAATAACAAAAGGCCCGTTTGTCAGCAGGACTCCACTGCGTCAACAAAGGAGACATTCCAAACCATACAGATCTAAAATGCCGACCGCCACTGTGACTACAGGTCTACTCACGTTGTTGCGAATGGCTTTTTCCAGTAAGGCCATTCCACGACTCCCGAAACACTAAAAAGAAAAAAGATAAAAAACATGAGCAAACAATCTAGTTTTAAACATCTTTAACGCCTGGGTTCACCGCCAGCTCAGGTTCAACTTGCTGAGACGTATCTCTGAAGGTTTTGACAACTTCGTCAACATAGCATTGACCAGACTATTATTTATGAATCCTTTATTTATCCAGGTTGAAACCGATTGAGATTAAAAATCTTGTTTGCCAGGGTGACCTGGCCAGTAAGGCAGCACAGCACAGGGTAAAATACAACACATACAATGTCGATCAAAGGGCAAAAATGAAGTGCATTGACAGCAGCCATTTTTTTTTAAAGTCTATCTGTAGCCCATGATGAAGGTGCAGCAAAAGAGCGCTTTCTTATGCATCTCAGTCTGACTATATTTTATATTGTGTGTACTGTGAAGTGTTTGGCATTCATGATTTAACCCATTCTAGCGTTTTCAAACGTAGAAAACAGATGGCAATATATACACTAGCAAGCATAGATAATGCTTAGACAAGAGCATGTTTGTGTTTCTCCAAACTTCTCGACGTTTTCAAACAGACGGGTAAAGAAAAGGCAGGCGAGTGACCGGACCGTTGGCCGCGGTGGGAGTGGAGTGGTCGGCCACGGCCGGTCCTTGGCATCCCGGACGCCGTCTCTGGGGGAGTTGGTCTCCCCTCGCCCACCTTTCGCCTCCATCTTGGCGGGCTGGATCCTCTCCTCTGTCGACGCCTCCTGGCTCCCGGTCACCAAGAAGCTCACGTCCTTGTGGAGAAAACTCTCCACCTTCTGTCAGGGACAAACAATAGGAGAATAAAAGACATACTGGTGTTAGCTCATCACCGGCTCCACTATTTGCATGTTTGGTTCGGAATCTAGTGGTCCAGTGTGGCTCAACTGGTGGTAAACACTGGAAGGGTTAGGGGTTTAATTCCCACTGGGGCCTCCCATGCAAAGAATGTATCCACGCATGATGTTGGAAGATGCTTTAGATAAAAGCCTCCACCAAATTACATATATTATTATTTATGAATTCCTCTAAACTGGCATTGGGAGCATGAAATCGTAGTTCTTGTATCATCATTATGACTTTACAAGTGTGGATGTAAATGCCTCAATCTATGAGTCTAGGAACCCTATCTGTGTAAAGAAGAAAATAGTTCACTGTGCTGTAATAGGTGGCACTACGGCCAATGTGAAAGGAGATAAAATTGCATTTGAGGCACCAAATATTGTTTAGAACCAAGGCGACATTTAGCAGAACAATGTCACTGTGTGCATGTCAATGCAAGTGAATACTAGTGTTTTACAGGCTTTGTAGGATTACCAAATCATGCGATTTACATTCCAGAATTCTAAATAGAAATACAGATGTATAGAAATGCACTAATCACACACAAGCCGTCTGGATTTTCTTCTTTACCCAACGAGAACCTTTTCTGGTAGCTTAGCGCTTGTAGAAGGGACAGGCCTATGTGCTAGCAGTTAGCTTACCCCTCCCAGGTGGAAGATGGCCTCCACCAGCAGGGCAGCCGCGCGTCTCTTGACGTTGTCTAGGAAGAAGGACTTCCCCGTCAGCCTCTTCTCCCCAGGAGGCAGCACACCAAGGAGGCCTCCTCCCATGGCTGACTGCAGCAGCACAGGAACAACATGCAAGAGAATAGTGTGAAGCCCACTTTTCCGTTCTACTTTCCGATACTTTATTGCAGTTTTTCCAAACCTTGGGGGTCATCTGAGATGTATATGGGGTCGTTTTTTGATAGATTTTTGATAGTTGTTTGCACTTAAAAATGTACATGGTTAAAAGCATACAAAATTATTGATCGCCACTGGGAAACAACTACGCACTATGACTTTAAATAATATGTTGTGTAACGTGTATTTTAAGCATCTTCTTGGAAACAATTTTAACTCATGGCGCTAAAACATTTACATCAATTTGGGTACTTTTGGGTACTTAACAGCACAGCATATTGAAGCTTCTTATATATTAGTATACATTTAGACAGTCCGATTTTAAACGTTTTCTTAACCTAATAAACTTGGTAATGCCATGTCTGACACATTTAAAATACAGATCATCAAATCTCTCTTGGGTTGCAACCAGCTGGTGGGTTTAAAAGGTGTCAAATAGAGATGAATGACCACGAGAATGTCTTGGGGAAATAAAGTTTGAATAAAGAAACCTCTCAAGTAAATTGTGTCTTAGTTGTAGTTGTGGTACTTGTTGCAAAGTCCACATACCATTTACATACTATGTTAATTGTGTATTGTGTAATATAAGAACAGTATATTCTAAGTAAAAGTCGTGGTTTTACAGTTTAAAATGTCATGTTGGCTGCAACATGCAACAAATTACGATTGGCGTATCATGGCTTTAGAGTCAAATATGCCCTTGTTTCAAACACTTTAGGAAGTTTAAGACTATTATAAATGTAGTATAATACTATCATATATGTATCAGTAGTACTATTGATATTCTACCGCATTATATACCTTGCAGGATTTATGTATGAAGACCAGGGTACACATGGTAAACTGCTCTGACCCACATGCGATAATTTCCAGTTCGCATTTTACCCCAAATGCGAAGATAAAAACATGTAGTTATCGAACCAGTCACACACCTTAGCTAAGCTCGTGTTTTGAAAGCTAATCAAACACACCTTAGCTTAGCTCCTGTTATCAAGGCTAATATAACACCCCTTAGCTTAGCTCCTGTTGTAAAGGCTAAGTTAACAACCCTTAGCTTAGCTCCTGTTATGAAGGCTAATATAACACACCTCACTTAGCAGGGGAACGGAACGTTTGATGTCCTACCCGTCCTGTTTTAATCATTAAAGAGTACTCACTTTGTGTTATGTCCAAAAGGATAATGGTGGCTAATCTAACTTATGAAGAGTGTTTAGACAGCAGACGGGCTGATTTGGAGCAACCGCCGCTTTTTAAAAACAAAAGCCGAAAGCTGACGTCACATCCGGTATTATGCGGCCCAAAAATGTCTAAAATAAATGGCACCAAGAAGCGAAAATAAATGTTGACAATGTATTTTTATAACGATGTAAAATAACACTTCTAATATACACTTCTAGTATTTTTGGTAAAAAAATAAATATTATTGACTACCAACTGAACTATCCGATCAGTACTGAAAAAGTCGTACATTTCAGCAATCAATAATTGTAATGAGTTTCACTGTTATTAAGTAAATACCCTCATTTCCATCTGTTTACCAGGGATTGATTGTAATTAAATTCGTAGAGGTTAGGCAACAAAGGATCACACACGTTGTTTTCTGTTTAAACAATTTATTTATGAATGCCCTTGAAAAACAACACATGCAGTTTCTATTTTCAACATACAAAATAACTTTCTTTATAATGGAAACAATAGCATAGAATTATATAACCTTGATCACTTTTACAATCTAAATACATCTGAGAAACATAAGCTTAAGCCAGAAGTACCTAGATCATTATTTATTCATTTTTTCTTTAATGCATTCAGTTTCAATCATGTAAACAAGGCCTTAGTTAACATTTTTGGAAGAGTGAGTGAACGAACTTTATGCTTCACTGTAAAAAAGCTATTTGAAAACTCTTCCAAACACTGGACAGTAGACTACATTTAAAAACAGCCTGTTTGATAACAGCAATGTAGACCTTTTACAATACAATACATAACATTAACTCATAAATGTAACTTATTGAATCCTCACAAAATAGATAACAAATATCGATCAAAACAAAAGGCAACAGGATAATAGTCTGCTGACAACATTTGGTAAACAAGCGCCTCTTTCTCTTTTGGGGCAACACAGAGCTGTTTCAGTTGTTTCAACGCTCACAAAACCGAATATTATATTGGACAAATATATTTTTTGACACATAATGTAAGCTATTCACGCAAAAATAGCTTGCTAAACAAAACATCATGGATGATATGTTGTGTATTAAGACCACACACATTTCTTGTGGCACTTTTGACAGCAGTTATAAGGAGACCTTATTTTTAAGGAATTATTCATGCATTTGACTTCATAGGATGACAATGGACATTCAGTTTTACATGTACGATTATATGGCACGTCAAACCAGAAGAGCGATATACACGTTTCAACCTCATTCGATCACGAGTAGCGGCAGCGTTGTCTTGGTGTCAGTTTGAAGTTTCCCTCTTATTACAAATAAAATGGCGTATGTCTTTTAGGGATGCGGTTTCCAAATGGCGTTACTCTTTCAGTTGCAGGTAACTTAAGGCACGTTGGATAACAGCATAGTCCCCCATTAACACATGCACAACTTCTTTGCACAAATGAACACAAGATACACAAATAATAAATACTAAATCAGTAAGGGATTAAGCTTCCTTGAGTTCTAATGGCCTTAACATTTTTAACAACAATAGTTTGGTTACAATACAATTAGCTATATAAGTAATTGAAAACAGTTTGGTTATACATGAAATGCCCCGGAAATATGTTTGACTTAAATGAGTAAATTTGTGTAATATAAAGAGAGTTTGAGTCTTTTAACATTTTACACACTTCCTTCCTCTAAAGAAAATAAATGTCACTATCCAGGAGCACTTGTCCCAAGTCCACCTTGAAAATAATATTAGAATATAATAATACAATTTGTTTTGAAAGATTTACGAAAATGTTTTGTGAAATGTTGACATTTTAATATTGTTATTTCTTTGTGGCAGTGGCTGTATTACTTCTTGATGTGAAAATCATTTCACACTAAGTTGATATTGCATACACTTCACTTCAAGTCCCGCATAACCGAACAATGCTGAGCATAAGACCGGTTAGTAGCTAAGAATGCCCTAGGCACCGAACTAACTAGTATCTAATTTAACCGTGGTAACCATGGACCCAGCTCCTCCTTGTACCCCCCCTCCAGCCCGTGGTACGCCTCCTCACTAGATCCACTCAGACCCCTTCACCTCTCCGTATTTGCTGTTGCTGCTGCTCCCGCTACTGCCCTCCCGGTTTCTGCCACTGGCCCGGCCCGAACCCGGTCGGGACACGCCCCGCTGCTTGCGGCCCCCGGTGTTGGCCTTGCCGTTGGACCTGCAGTTCTTGTTGTAGTCCTCCTGCTGGCCGTAGGCGTTGATGGCCGCCTCCAGTCGGTTCTGAGCCAGGTGTAGCTCCTTCCGCAGGGCTCCGCAGCCATCGTCCACGCCACCACCGCCGCCGGTCTTGGGGAGGTTCTGGTCGTTGGCGAAGCGCTGGTGCTCCTCCTGGGCGATGTTGGCTCGGTTCTGCTGGCATGCTGCCTTGGCGTTGGTGAGGTCGGTGAAGGGCAGCGCCGGCGGAGGCGGTTGCAGCGCCGGCTCCTGGTACTCGTTGGAGTCCAGCAGCGGCTTGACTGTGAAGTTGTAGCCAGGCGGGGCCGACGGCGTGTTCCAGGAGAAGGGGACGTTCCCGTAGGCGGGCTCTGTCGCCGGTCCTCTGTCCATTACGTACGGGTGGGAGGCCTCATTGTTGGAGGGCGTTTGGGAGCGCTGAGAACCCAGGATGTCACAGATGGTGCCGACGCCAAGGTGCAGCATCTCCCAGAAGTTGAGGGCCAGGCAGAGCAGGGACACGGCATACATGATGAGCAGGAAGATGGTCTTCTCCGTGGGCCGTGACACAAAGCAGTCCACAGTGTGCGGGCAGGGCGGGCCTGAGCAGGCGTAGGTGGAGGGCACCGCCATGCCGTACAGTGCGTACTGCCCGCACAGGAACCCCACCTCCAGCACAGAGCGTGCCAGCAGCTGAAGCACGTAGATACGCATCAGCCCGTCCTCCTTGATGCGTTGGCGCCCATCGTGGCGCGCCTTGGCCTTGATCCCTCCGTCGCCCCCACTCACGCCTCCGTCTGCCCCGCCCGCTGCTCCAACCCCTCCGCCGTCGCTTTCCAGCTCGGCCACCTCGTAGATCATGGGGTCCTCCTCGTGGTCGTCCTCCGCCTCCTCCACCCCGCGATGCTGCCTCCGGGCGCCCAGGTACGACTTCCTTGGGGCGCGGCGCTGGGGCAAACCGTCCCCGCCGCCGCCGCCGCCGCCGCCGCTGCCCCCGACGCCCACCCGGTCGTCGGCGCGGGCAATCTTGTTGACGGCGTAGCCCAGGTACATGAGGGAGGGCGTGGCCACCAGAATGATCTGGAAGACCCAGAAGCGGACGTGTGAGAGCGGGGCGAAGGCATCGTAGCAGACGTTCTCGCAGCCTGGCTGGCCCGAGTTGCACACAAACTTGCTCTGCTCGTCGTAGTAGATTGACTCGCCGCCGACCGCCGTGAGCACGATGCGGAACACGATGAGCACCGTGAGCCAGATCTTCCCCACGAAGGTGGAGTGGTTGTGGATCTCCTCCAGCAGTCGGGTCAGGAAGCTCCAACTCATGGTGGTGGGAAGGTGGAAGGGGAGGAAGCAAGGTAGAGATGCGAGTAAGCGGGGAGGGACGGCTGGGGTGGAAGCAGGAGAAGGGAGTAGGAAGGAGGGAAAAGTCACAAGGGAAGAAGCAGGGGGAGGGGAAGTAGGGAAGAAATTAGGGGAAGAAATTAGGGTAGGAGGCAAGGAAGGGGCAAATAGAGGAGGGAGACAAGGAAGGAGCCACGGGAGGAAGGAGGCAAGGGCGGGAGCAGGTAAATTAAGGAAGGAAGGGGGCAGGGATGGAAGTAGCTTTTGTGCTATGCAGGACTTCTGCGGAAGATAAAAAAATGGGCTGAAGATTAGTGCATATCCTCTGGATTAACATTAACATTATTATTGTTGTCTCATGTGGGACGAGGATTACATTTAAACATTATATTGCCCACTTTAATATGGATAAATAATTACTACAGGAATTATGTATACCAATGGGAAAGTAATGAAAAATAAACTTATTAATAAAGAGTTCAAAAATGGGTTCTGGAAAATTGGTATCTACATAATTATTATAATAATTGAAACTCTTGATAATTACAAAAACGATGTTTCGACAAATTTAAGAGGAATTTAAAGAAGAACAATATTTGAATTACTGTTGGATCAATAAATACCCTGACTGATTTGGAAATGATTCAATTGGAATGAGAGTATTAAAGCAAGGCTATTATGAGAAAGAGACACTGATGGTAGAGAGAGAGGCAATGATGAGGGAGACCGCGATGATGAGAGAAAGGGAGAGAAAGGGAGCTTGGAATTTTAAAGTGTGTGAGAGAGAAAGAGAGTAGAAAAATAAGGCACAGTCCCTGAAATCTGTAAGAAAAAAAAGGAGGGTAAGAGTGTGTTTGTTGTGTTTGGATCCAAAATGTAATTCCTCTGCCATGCATGTCAAACAGTACACCGCAAAAACATCACAGAAAACACCATAACCGAGTTAAGATTATGTGCTTCTGTGAGCCTGCGTGTGTATCATAAACGTGTGGGTGTATAAACTGGTGTGTATGTGCCTGTGTGTGACGTACAGATGTACTTCCGTCTTTAACTAGGCAGCCCTCCATGGGAGACACATGCTAACCATTATCCAGGCCAGGAGACCACCACACCTTATCACCCTGTGGAAACACACAGACCACCCTCCTGCACAAACACACACACACACACACACACACACACACACCCACCCACACACACACACACACACACACACACACACACACACACACACATGCACAGGCACACACACTCTCTTTTGCAGGCATGTGCACATACTTGCACACACAAATTCCCAGATGCAGGTTCACAGACAGGCGCATGTGAAGGCTCTCTCTGTCACACACACACACACACACACACACACAAACAGAGAGTGTGTGCTTTTCCTGTATGCATATTAGTGCGCCGCATCATGGCTGAAATCATGCACTGCTAGCGACTTCCATCAACGTATCTAACTGTCAAGCAGCATGTCTGCAGGCGCTACTGTAGAGCTGGGTACCAAACCTCAGCACTTTTTAGCGTACCAACCGAAACCCATCCAGTCCTACAGAGAGACAAAACTGTTCCGAGAGTTAGGTAGGTACCCATGTTCACTTCTTGACGCAAACAACGTTGTTTGGTAATTGGAACCAATTTCCCAGGTAGCGGTACTTAAAATGTTTGAACAATAGAACCATGCACTGAAGTGAAACCCTGAGGTTAACCGACAGATGGAATGAAATAAAGCATCTTGCTGACACAACAGACAAGCGGTGGATGCTAGGAACGCATCCACTGTTGCTGTAGGGGCTGCCAAATGGAGGCAAACTCCTTTAACATTGAGGAGGTGAGCCTGAGCCTCAGAGCAAAGACATTAGAGTTGAGTGAATTGATTTTGACGTGATAAATTGGCCTTCCACTGAGGCATGGGTCCGTTCAAAGTCAATATACTGTAGTTGTATTGAAATAGGAGAGGGGGAGGGGGATAGGATGGAGAGCCAATCAAGGCATGCAAAGTAACTGTGGTAATTTGTAAGAGAATGTAAGGGACCCAAGGCTTTCAAGTAGAATTGTACACTGCAGTGTATGTGTGTGTTTGTGAGAGTGTGTGTGTGTGTTTATTAGATTGAGTGAGTGAGTGAGTGAGTGAGTGTTTGTGTGTGTGTGTGTTTTGTGTGTGTGTGTGTGTGTGTGTGAGTGTCTGTGTGTGTCTGTGTGCATGTGTGACTGATTGGTCTGTACAGAGAATGTAATGAAGAACACAAACTGATTTGTCAGACAGTCCTTTCACTGACACTTTGATTCTGTTGCCATGGCGACGTCTGTAGCTGCAACACTTTATTGGTATACAGGTTAGACAAAACATTAAAAAACAAACCCGATGGTTGAAAACATTAGGGATATGAACATTCTTGGCTGACCAATATTCATAAACTACGGATATGGGCCAATATCAACAGAGGATGTTTTGGCATTTTAGCACTGCATGCATTGGGCCTAAATAAAGTTTTTTTGTATTAAATAGCACAAAAAACTGTTACTACCAATGCTCATATTACATATTTTATTCCCCCATCTCAAATGATTTGGATGATATCGGCGGATATACATTGTATATGTATATACATTATATATTGTTGCCTACCTAGCTGAAAACAAGGCTGAAAAGTGCTTGTGTACCACACATCTGTTGTAAATGCCCGTGTGTTCCATTGCAAGGATTAGGATAACTCTTTCTCCTCAAAACACTTTTTCTTCCAACAATAACTATCAGTTATCTTACTACGTGACCTTGGCGACTGTTGTAACTCAGTGAACCTCACTCTCTTTATCCCTCACTCTCTCTTTCTCTCTCTTTCTCACTCTCTCTACACCATCACTCAGTGAACCTCTCTGCAACCATTACATCCAGAAGAGACGAGTCATACATGCTATGTCAACTCTTTGCCAAAGGCTCAGTGTGACTACCACTAGCATCATAACCACCACTGACACACAGACAACTTCAACTGCTCAGACCATCACAGGCACCAGGCATCAAGATCCCAACACAGATGGACCTTGGAACAGTTCAGGGGCAGGGACATGAAAAGCCATGATCTTTGCGCTGTTGTGGACTTGTGAGGTGGACTTGTGAGGTTGTGTGGATGAGAAAGCTTTATTGATGTCTCTGAGAAAAACAACATCCAATTATCTAGCTTGTGTCAACCCACAAGGCAACAACACCGCTCATCCAGAGGCAGTTTGGAGATGGGTGTGTTTTGCACAAGGGTACTGCAACTCTTGTTTGGAACCAGCAAACCTTCTACAATAGATGAATCTCAGGCAGTAGAAACAAGCATGTAGTTCTTGAACAGCCTTTAGGTGGTTTGTGGTAGGTGGAGCTAGTCTAGGGGTGGATGCTGAATATTATGGGATGGCATCCGGTCAGCCAAGCTCTTAATTCGTGCTTAAACTAACTGGTGGTGTGAGGGACTATGAGTACTATCAGTCTATGGTTGGAGTCTAATGATTAATAGCCACAAACAAGCTCATTATTTGGCTTGGTGTGATGCCATGGTGCATACCATCACTGAGACGTAGAGATCAACTTATGCTATTGATATAGTGAATACCATGGGGGGAAGAAGATGGGGGTAATGAGCTATGTTTAAGCACCACGGTGTGTGAGACAACATATATGTTAGAATAAGCAAAACAGTGTCTTAGAAGTTGATCTGTCAACGGTTGGCTGTATGGATGACTCCCCAGAGTGTGAGAGGCAGACAGAAGACATCAGAAGACACCAGACTAGATTTCAAGCTTGCTTTGCCCAATAAGATTTACAGTCAATTTAGCCTAGACAAGCATCTGCAGCAAACATATTGACCAGATGTCCAACATACAGACATCATATTGGTAAGTGACTTCCCGATGGACATTGAAACTAGATAGGAAAAGAAGGTCACTAGGTAGAGCCTAGAAGCGCCTAGAGCGCCTGCACTCTACCTTGCTAGCTAACTGCTATCTGGCTTTTCCTTCTGTTTATGAGTCTGTCCTTCCATCAGTCTGTCTGTCAATCTATATCCATCTGTCTGCGTGCCTTGCTGCATGTCTGGTTGTCTATCAGTCAGTTTGTCTGTTTGTCTAGCCACACAGCACAAGCATCAGTTGTACACAAAGGCTAGCTACAAGATAGCACACTTCTGAATGGTACTTTTGCTATAAATGCTGTAGGAATAGTCAGCACAGTGCACACAGAAATTACTAGAATAAACAATTGAGAGGGAAGGGATAGCAGAGGGCATAGCTATAGACTCCTAAGGTACTGTTTTCTAAACCTGCTTCCCTGTCTGCTCTTTTGTCCACTGAAAATAAATAAATACACATAAAGGCTCATGGAGGCCTGATCTGTTTAACGACTAGCCTCATTAGTGGTCGCACGCCTCCTAGACCTGCACATCTGGCCATGTTGTGTAATGCTTCACGTGCCAGGAGTCTGTTTGAGACTGTCTAAAGCTGTTTGAGTCTGTCTAAAGCAGCACACGAAAGAAAAACAATTTACTGTCTACTGGGAGAGATGTTACTACCTAGTCCTGCTGTAGTATTAGATATTCTGGTATCGGAAATGTATTTTAAAGGTATGTACTTTAATTAATAAATATTGCTCATCTTAAATATGTAGTTTTAACTGCATGTTTTCCTTCAATCACTGTGTTTCAGTTTAAAGTTACAATGAAGTCATTCAGCAGACAGGTTAATAAGGAGCAGGTAGGGGTTAAGGCAAAGTACTCAAGAATGCATACAAGTAGCCTGCAGACATAGCGGATTGGCCCAGTCTCCTTCGGCTGGACATCCAACCTAGCCAATACACTATCCAGCACTAAAGCTACACTCACACCCCTTGGGACTTTGTCTGAATGAACACACCAAAAACACCTCATTTGTCTCTTCACATTACTCTGGGGAGGTAAATCTTCAATTTGCTCCAGGTTCAGACATTTTATTCTTTGTTTTCATTGCTAGACATTGCTAGTGGGCATTGCTCAACTATTCTGCCCGTGTGTTTGATGCACAATTTTCCCCAGAGATACATTCTGATTCTGATGATGTGTGCGTTTGCTCCTCGGCAAAAAACATTTACAACCCACTGTTTTTTTATGTGCCTCTGTGTCACTTTGCAGAATAACATTTTAGCCTTTACATATGAACATTATGTAAAGCACCCTTTCACCCCATCAGTCTTTTAGCGTTTAGCATCTCTCTTTTCACTTCCAATTACCCAACAACTCTGAGGATGTATTAAGAACCCCTACTCCTCATGCATTTGTTCACTGGCCATGATTATCCTGCCACCAATTCAAAACATAAGGCAGCTAAATCTACCAAGCCAAAATCGTGAATATATCTTTACAACCTCTTGTATAATATACAATTCAATAAAAGCTAATTTCCATCAGCCCGCATGCTGTGAACAAGCCAGGCCTCTTCTCTCTCAGCATGACGTCCCGTTAGACAGGCATTTTCCCATACCTGGGTTTTCTTTAGAGGTCCAAACATCAATTAAGTTATTTTACAACCCGCTGTGGGAAGCTGCAGGCTGTAGAACCGGGCCGGGTGGCAT
This sequence comes from Molva macrophthalma, assembly GCA_027123675.1. NCBI lineage: Eukaryota > Metazoa > Chordata > Actinopteri > Gadiformes > Lotidae > Molva > Molva macrophthalma. The sequence continues at coordinate 15,741,336 of JAOPJO010000069.1, read as the reverse complement.
ACGCTAAGGTCGGAATGTTCTTCTTCTTCGTGGGTTCGAACCATGGCACTCATCCACTAACGGTTACCACTCCCAGTGTTCCACCACAGAAGAGGAACAGTTATACAACAAGAAGACGAACCACAGGCGAAGACCATCCAAAACAGGATTGTTACAAAAAATGGACTGTCATGCATTCCATTCGAAACCAGAGGTGCAGGAAAGGTAACGAGCAACATGTAACATCGACCATTCTCATTGATTTATTATTATTTATTTTTTTACCTATATACACACAGGCTCATATCAATGCAAGTATTTTGGACAATCACACACACACACACACACACACGTTCTCTTCATCAGTTCAGATATTGCTGCACCTCCAATATTCATTAGGGGTCCCGGTATCCCAGTAGTTATGGAATATGCAGGATATGTTCAGGGCCAAATTGTTAGCAATCTATTTGGAGTAATCTCAACACATACAGTAAAACAGCCAGTGTTTATGAACAGATCCAAACAACACCTTCTATAGCCTAGGGTGCTCGGCTAATTTCAGAGCTAGATAAAAAAGTAGAGGGCTGGGATGTCCCTGCCAAGACGACATGCCGATGGTGCTGGCTCTGTTTACATTGCTAATGACAAGCCTTGTAATCACATACTTCACTTCCTTTCTCCTGAGCTCAAGCATGGGAGGGTACAGATATGCCGACAGTAACAGAGGATGGGGGGATTGTTTCTTATGATATAAACCTCCACTTGAGTATCACGTTAAGGTACCTCACATAACATTTGAAGGATCCAAATGTTTTTAGCTCTGGTTTTTTATGGGTTCTTTCATTTCAAATCGACTCATTTCATTGCTCTTCTTCTTTTCATATTCTCGGGGACACTTGCAGAATTCTTAATCGTTTTATCTTATTTTATATATTTAATGATTATCTTATGATGTTGGCCACTATGGCCGCTATTTTTATCTGTTGTATATTTCACTGAAATTTAGAGCACACCTCTAAATTATATGTCCCTTCTCAATGTTGTTTCGGCCTGAATAAATAAAGGCTTGGAATGATTGATTTTGATTAACTACACTCACACACAGAGCCAATGGTGCATTTTTTTGCATGAAGCGTGCTGTTCATCGTCTGCGTAATGTTAAGTTAAAGTCAATGTGTCATGACCCACTCCCTGTGGAATGAGTTTCTAAGATTTATCACACAGCTTGATTGGTAGTTAGGTGAGATGTCTGTTTTCATTTGAATCATAAACAAACTCCTGAAACTTGCACCATGAAAAGACAAAGAGAATAGATCCTAGAGAATATGGATGGTGGGCAGAAGGGAGGGAGATAGGAAGGGGGGAAAGGAGGGAGGAAGGAGGGAGGAAGATCGAGGGGGGGAGGGAGG
>JAOPJO010000069.1:15677695-15695120 GCA_027123675.1 Molva macrophthalma | reverse complement strand
GAGAGAGAGAGAGAGAGAGAGAGAGAGAGAGGGGGAGAGAGAGAGAGAGAGAGAGAGAGAGAGAGAGAGAGAGAGAGCGAGCAAGTGAGCGACCAATAGAGAGAGAGGCCAATATATGGAGAGAGATACAGATCTGAGCGCAAGAGTGCGCGAGGGGGAGAGATCTATGAGATGCTGTCTAGTACACAGCCATTACATATAATGATTGTAATTATTTCTCAAGGTTTGCTATTATGTGTTGTCGGGCAATGGGAGAGAAAGGTTAAAGAGAGTGAGAGAAAAATAAGTTAAGGCTAACTATTATACGTGAAACGGATGCGCGATCAGTGCTTAAACTGCCAACGCCGATTCAAAGTCCTAAACTTCATGTGTTGCACAATAACCTGTATGTCTGTCTTAAGAAAATAGAAAACTCATACTTAAATGTTTGATTTCATCAGAATATAAATATATAACTATTTTCCTCATTGGTGATTTACAGGAAGTGACTCATCCACAATGCCTGTGTTTGAAAGCAGAAAATAACATGGTGTCTGTCACATGATTGATATAGCTGTGGGATCTTTGTACTGGAGGATATTTCACAATGTTTGCAAGGCATAGCATTGGATTGGTATTTTATTGGTACAGTAAAATAGTCTATATGTCGGAAACATCATGGTTGTTTGTGTGTGTGTTTGTTTGTCTATAGGTTCAACATATTATGACAACGTGCGACCGTTGGCCTATCCGGATGCCGACGCTGTGCTAATCTGCTTCGACATCAGCCGTCCAGAGACACTGGACAGCGTACTCAAAAAGGTCAGGAGAAAACGCTCTGCTATCCGTCTGTCTGAATGACCATCTTCTAATGTAAATCAACCACACTCGTCCCGTTCTTGACCAAGACAGTTTGCTTTCTTTGACTACCTCTCATCATATTATCTTCTAAGTCAGCTGTTTTCTACAAATTTCTCAGAATTAATCACATTTCTGGAAATTAAGTCATCACTGCTAACTTTAAAGGCCAACAATATGCATTCTCCACCTCCCATATTCTTGGAATTTTGGTAGTAGTATTCGCTTCATGCAATTAAAGTAGCGAACATTAGCTTAACGTAGCCAACATCATCTTAAGGCAGCTATTGTTAGCTTCATGTGATTGAAAACTGAGAAGACTCTCATTATGATAGGTCCTTTGATAACCTCAGGTATCCAAATAAAGCAGTCCTTTGAAGACCGAACAAACGCTTAAAAAAGTGTGGGAACACCATGGAGAACGAGAGTCCACGCATTCTGCGGACATTCGTCCTTTTTTAAGTAAAATCAATCACAGTTGACATCATCAAAGCCAGTCCTTAAAACCTTTGGAGGGTTTCCATTTGAGAGGGGTCCGACTGGAACTTTGACCCTGCCAGGAGCACAGATGTTGTTCGCCTTGTTAGCGTTGATGAATACGACCTCGGCACAATGCAGCCACCGCATTCCATAGTGACATGTCGGGATAAAGCCACTTCAAAACCGCCAGCGGAAAAACAATGGCCGACATCACAGAATTCCCTAATCAGTACTAAGGTATTTTAAAACTAGCTGGTTTTACATGACGGCCTCTTGCAGCGTTGTTTTGCATCATCCAAGTCGTCTTTACGCGCAACAAATATATTGACTTCATCCACCTTCCTAAATAATTCCAAACACTCAAAATCATCCAGAGGAAAAGCTAGTTGGCAGGATAGTGCGGTGGTTAGAGAGCTTGACTCCCAGATGAAAGTTTCTAGGTTCAAATCCCAATGTCTGCTCAAGGTGCCTACAGGTAGGGTGCTACCTGTAGGCATCATTGATATGCCCCACCTATACCTGCTCCATAAGTGTAATTTAATCTGAATGTACTGTAATTTGCTTTGTTAAAAACTGAAAATAAATCGGATAAAGTGAGTAATAGAGATGCTAAAAACAGTAATAGCAGCATCAGACACAAACTATAGCATTTGCAGCCTGGTTCAAATCAAGACCGTGTGAATTGCTATACTTGGTAAGTGTTAGTGGGTGATGTCAACCCCTGTCGCCAATGTCAGCCAATCAGGAAGATACAATAACGGATATATCCCAGAGGTGTGATCTAGGTGTTTACAATTTGTAACTTGATTTTCTGTCTTCCTCAAATCTCACCCCGTACATCTCCATATCTCAGCTTTTTACACATCGCCCCGTCAAACCCTCTCAGCTGCACTAAAAGGATTGTCTCGCCTGTCTGGCTTTACTGTTTCACACACACACACACACACACACACACACACACACACACACACACACACACACACACACAGATAGCACTTCAATGTGTGATCTCTCCAGTTCAACACATTTGTGTGTGCAGGTGTGCATGCGAGCGTTTGTGCGTGCGTGTTTGCATGTGGACATGCGTGTTTCCAGATGCTTCACTACATTTGGAATGTCTAAAAGTGGAAAGTCACCTTCGCAAGCAGATGTTAAAATAATTTAGCCACCTCACAGGCAAAGTAAAACTTCCTGAAGTATTCGATGTGCTATGATCCAATAAGCAATGCTCAAAGGCCTTAAGAACCATACTGAGGTTCACATACGGGGGCTTGACTTCCAGCCGAATGGTCCTGGGTTCCATCTCTAACATTGAAGGCTACCAAAGCCATCTCTACTAACCCCTACCTGCTGCTTGTAGTGAATTCACGGTACATTGCTGGGAAGAAAAGCACCCACTGAATTGGCATTTCAATAAAATATGTTACTAAGGCTGTGCCAAATTTTTGGAATTGTGATTGATGGTCACCGCAAACAAAATCAAATAATTGTCACAACCGCCGTCAACCCAAAGATTTCTGCGTCCAACTCCTCCTCTCTCCTTTCCTCAAAATAGGTGTTCACACGCTGCACCCACTGTTCAAAGCAGGAGGAGGGAGGGGAGGGGAGGGGAGGGGAGTGCTTGGGTATTACATTTGGTTTATTGATTATCTAAATAGCTAGGGAAAACCTACTTGTTGCTTTACCTTCAAAGGGTATTCGCCTGGTTAACATTCTATAAATGTGAGCAGTGAACACATTACAAAAAAACAATCCTAAATAAGGTTATTAAAGCCTTGGTTATAATTTGGTCATTTAATTATATTACCAACTGAACAGGAATGCCCAATGTTTTTTCTGTCTGTGCAGCTAAAGCGATGGAAGGTTAGGTTAGGTTAGGTTAGGTTACGGAAGTTCACCTGAACAGCGAGTCACCTTGACCACACCTTTTTTGACACCTAACAATCAGATTAGGCCTGGCTCTTAGATGACATGGAACATGTGAACAAACCAACTGTAATATTGCCTGTTCTCTCTGCCTGGCAAAGTAAATTCATAGTACCTATCTTTCCCTGCCTGAATCGGAGCTGGCGGAGACTACTGCTGCAGATTTGCAGTTTTATGAACTGATCGTTTTTCCTGCTCATTTCTACAGTGTTCTTTTAATAACACAAAAAGCAAAAACACAATATCACGTAGGATAACTGCGTGGACGCCAGTGTCTATCAGATTCACCCATCGGACCGATTCCGAATTGGATACGACAGAGCGTGTAGCCTACAATGTTCTGAAGACACACAGCTTCCATAGTAGGAGAGTAGGCCTTTTTTCCAATTATCACTAAGCAAATAAGTGGTTTGAACATTGTGGACTAGTGCTATTCACCCGAAGAGAAATCACACAGGTGCGGTTGTGGGTGACAGATCTCCATGAAAGCAAAAAACATTGCTACCTGTTTGACTCATGTTTATTCAATTACCAACCCGTTATTATTTGTAGGACTGTTTGGTATTTTGGCCTTGCTTAAACATTGAAATAGCTGCTAAATACGTTAGTTATTAAAACCCTTCTTACCTCCCCCCCGGTTATTCCTGGTGACACGGTGGTTTATTATGATGATCAATCGCAATCAAAATGATGTGATCTGCACACCCCTATAGGTAACCACTTCAAAGTAGTTCAACAACATCAATTCAGCATGTTTGCGTGTTCCTGTACACAGACGTACACACGCCAGCTCGGAAAATTCTCATTTTATTCTTCATGATGCACAGAAGTATTTGAAACATACTCAACATTAACAGACTCCATGAGCCCCTCTCCCGTCGTCCCCTCGGTGAGTCTTACGACTGCTAGCCGTTGCAGAGGACGCCTATAGAAGGCAACTCACTACCAGTGGAGAAACTAAAACATCAACACACCACAACTGGTGACAATGGTGGAGAGAGAGAATGAGAGAGAGAGAGAGAGAGAGCTCTTTGTTGACCGTGCCATGGTGGGAAGCCATAACGTAAACCGTCCTAGAACGAGAGAGCGATAGTGAGAGTGAGAGAGAGAGAGAGAGAGAGAGAGAGAGAGAGAGTGAGAGAGAGAGAGAGAGAGCAAAGAGAGTGAAGTAGAGAACGGAAGAGAGAGAGACAGATTAGAGAATAGTGAGAATGATAGAGAATAGCAAAAATTAAGAGCTAGAAGAGATATGTAAAGAGATGGGGATACAGTGAAATGGCAAAAGAGAGGGAATGGAGAGAGGTTCCAAGAATAAAGAATGAGAGAGAGAAGCAAGATACACAGTGAGAGGGAGATGGTGAGACTGAAAATGAGTGAAGAGTGAGGGACAGAGAGAGCCTTTGGTTTCCCAGAGTGCACCGTGGCAGTTGTGCTGGGCGGCATGCTTCAGGCTGTTGTGTGAGTAGCAGGTACTGTAGACAACCCCCCCCCCTCTCCCTCACTGAACTGCTGCCATTATGACTCATTGTGTTCGACCTGTCGCGCTCTCTTCTGTTTTGTCAAGGTCCGTCTACTACGTGCAGACAGGTTCTCGTCACATGGTACTTGGAAAGACTGTCGGTCATCTAAAAATCATCCGGCTTCCATCGTTTCTCCGCAATCTGCCCTCTGTGCTCGTGTTTACTGAACATGGCTGCCTCCTCCCACCATCACATTTCTATCTGGTCGAGCGTGTTGTTTTGTCGTTCTTTTACAAAGTTCTATCCAAAGGGAAACAAGTTTGCAATCTCCCACTCGAGATAAACACACACATACTAGACATGATGAGAACCATGGTTAGCATCTCATGCTTACGATGTGTTTGAGAGGCTAGCAAGTGCCAAGCTTGTCATCAGCTGCCAAGGAGCTTGTTGTTCACCATCACTCTCAGCTAGCATTCTCAGCTAGCCTTCCTCCCCACTGGGCTCGCACCGTGTCCTGAATGGACTGCAGCATGCTGCTCCACTAACACAGTGCACAGGACTGGATTTCACAGAGACATGGATAGACACAGAAAGCCTAACCTCACAGAGGTCTGCGTTCGTATCTGAGAGATGAAGGTGCAAAAGAAATCACTGCCCAATGAACATCCAAATGCTGTGCAGAAAGACTAAACACTAATGGAGCAAGGATCTTTCTTAGCACATAATAGTAGAAAGGGGGTGAACAATAATAAATCATAGAAATGTAATTATAATAACAATAGGTATCCACAGATACACTGTGAATACCTAATAACTTATGATTATGCACTTCTTACCCTTAGCCAATTGTTTTCCTCAAATGTGCATTTATTTGTATTCAATGTTCATTCACATCATAGGTAAATGTTGCTGTTATGGCATAGCTATTATTAACATTTAGCATGAGCTAAAGGAGCTAAGCAGCTTGTATCCAATGCCACTTCCAGTGAATACAGATATGTATCCTCAGGGAACAGGTAGGGGGTTAGGGCATCTGACAGACATTGGGAATCTAACACAGAAACTTCTGGCTGTGGGGAGTTGAACACACTAACTGCGGCTACGCTACCCTGCCCCTCTTTGGTAATCTGTGTTAGCCTGTGTACTACTGCGTATTGATGCGTGGTTCTGTGGTTCTCCACAGTGGCAGGGAGAGACCCAGGAGTTCTGCCCCAGTGCCAAGGTGGTGTTGGTGGGCTGCAAGCTGGACATGAGGACAGACCTTGGCGTCATGAGAGAGCTGTCCAAACTCAGACTCATCCCCGTCACCCACGAACAGGTGAGATCCGCTAACCCCCGAAATGACTGAGTGAATGAGTGAAACGCCACCCTTGCCTCTGTGAAATGCTTCAGAGGAGAAACTGGATACGAAAAGAGGATGCAACGCCGGCTGCATATTCATAGATCAGGGTTTGTGTCTGGATAACGAGACTACTTAAGGAGGACACTTTGACAAAGTTAGAAATACTATTTCTGCTTATGTCCGCCCACTCGACCTTGTGTCTGTATGCTGTTGAGTTACAACTGTCCAAATCTGGTTCTTGTGAAGCTAGCTGATAGGAGCCCCCGTGCCATTAAGGGAACCAGTAGAATAAGCCTCTGATTAAACCTAATGGGCACGTTATTACAATAACTCTCCCTGATTGGCTGACATGGGTGCCAGGCGATGTCACTTATACCAAGTCACTTGGCACCAATTTGTGCCAATCAGAATACATAATTTGCATAACCTGTTGCGGAGCAGCTACTACCTGTTATCTGGCTCTTGAAATGAATATACCAGATCACTATTTTTAGGTTCCACAGGCAATGATCTGGTGGAAAAAAGTCGAGACAGTGAAGACACTATGAAGATATATCTAAACAATACGAACAATCTCTATCTAAAATGAATGCAAGATATCTTTCTAAATGATCTTTATATTATTACAGGCTAGTTACAAAAAAACAAATGATAGAAGAATCAGGAGCATCAAAGGGAGTGAAATGAAGACAGTGTGTTGAAACAGAGCCAGTACTCATCAAGGATGGCGCTAATATTTGCGTCTTTGTTTAGTGCTTGCAGTCATAGTCGTTGAATATTTCATCTCTGTGTTGAGAGTCTCAACTTCCTTAAAGAATGCACTGTTTGGTAATCTGCATACCCTGCCTGCCAACAGGCGGTTTCATATGTTGTAATTAGAGATGAATGGGAGTACATATTCTAATTATAGTAGTCTAAATAATACACTTAAGAGCATTGTACGCATGGTGCTGCTAATGTCCTCCTCTGCTTGAATGGATGTATCCATGGAAAAACATCTTGCTATTGGAAATGCTTTACACAAGCGGGAATTGGGAGTTTAAACATGATGAATTACAGATCAAACATGAATGTGTAAACCATTTCTAATGAGGAAATAGGGATCATTATACACACACACACACATACTCACACTGTTTTATCCTGTAGATGTTTATGAGTCAGTTGTTTTTTTTTTTTTATTAATATAAATGATATACCTAATATGAGTAGGAGAGATGAAATGTAAATGCGGAATGTAACGTATAAACGCGTTCCCCTCCACCGCAAGCAGTGTTCACCTTCACACTGTCGACGTGCGTCTAAAGTGACCCCTCCTCCGTGTCTCCGTGGCGTCTCGTAGGGCACCGGCCTGGCCAGGCAGATCGGCGCGGTGGCGTACGCCGAGTGCACGGCCAAGTACTCGGAGAACAGCGTGCGTGACGTCTTCCACGTCACCACCTTGGCGTCGGTGGCGCACCACCTCCGACCCCCGCTGAAACGCTCCGGCTCGCGGCGAGGCCTCAAACGGGTCTCCCAGCAGCCGCCACGGACTGAGATCCACGAGCGACCGCCGCCCACCGGCAGGAAGGACCGCGCCAAGAGCTGCGTGATAATGTAACGGAGGAGCGGCCGCGCGGGGGGAGGGGAAGGAAAAGGGTACGACGGAGACGAACCCGCCGTACACGTCGGACTTAATTTATTGGTTTACCTTTCTCAATTGTTTGCACACTGCGTTCGAGGACAATGTGAAACGCCAAAAAAAACAACAACTAAAATACGAACGGACGCTACGCTGCGGACGATGTGTCCGTCGGCAGCGTTTGCTTTCATGGTGACATTTTTTGTTTGATGTGTTTTTTTTCTGTCGGGGGAAAGCCTTCACATTTTCGGTATGCAAGTATTTATCTGTTTTATTTTTGGACAAACCCTGCGCACATCGGCAAAACAAATACAGCCACTAATGGGTTTGCTCGCACAGGAGGTGGCAGGTGAACAGTTAAAGAGAATGTTTGGGGGTGTGGGGGTGTGAATGTGGGGGTGTGAATGGAGTAAAGCTGAATTAAGAGATGGCTTTGTTTCAAGGTGGCTCAAGTTCAACTAGTTTAGACCAAACCAGTCTTGATATTTTGTAATATCCTGTCCCTAAAATTGCATCAAAACCCTCTTCTGTAGCGAAAACAAAAAAAAGCACAAGGAGTTGTTATCAGCATGGCTGTTAAAGGGTCAAGGACTTAAACTGTTGCGCTTTATTTAAAGCGTTTTCAAAAGGAAAAACATATTCAAAGCCAAGTGAGATACATAAAAGGGCCTAGAAGAAGAAGACTGCTACTCTAATTTTCTAAAACCGCAAGTGCTTTTTAAAAACTGGAAATTACATATTTACTCGAAATGAGGACACTTGAGTGTTGTGAAATGAACTACACTGGAACGTCAAAGTTGAAGATGTGAGGTTGTGTCAACTGTAACACTGTACATAAAATGCCGAAATAAAGGGAACTTGCTCTGCTTAATGTATACAAGTCTCAATATATAGTCATTTCTCTTTGTTCTTCTCTATTCCACCCTTCATTTCAACCTTGTATTTTCAGATGTTTTCTTCATAAAATGATATTTGATTGCAGGAAACACAAAACAATTGGATTCCTGTTTCTCTGTAAAAGGGTATTTTTCCTGTAAGACAAAAATATACCCCCTCCTGGGGTGTTGCACTGGGTGACTGCTTCATTTATTTTTAAATAAACACTAAGCAATGCTTATACTTGATTAAAGTGAGCAAAGTAAACTATTGTATAAGTACAATGTGGTAGTAAGAGATAAGGTGATAACTTAAATGGAACACTATTCTTGACAGCATTTCATTTTTAACAGTGTAGCTTTATACTTTCAGCACTGAACAAAAAAACTAAAGGTTCGTTTTTGAATACATCAGCATTTCCCTGCCGAGTTATTTACAAATGTTTGTTTAGTAATTGATGTCACTGGCAAATCCTTAAAATAGCCTCATACTATATATATATATATAGGCTATTGCATTCATACATCAATATGATATATTCAAAAAGTAAAATATCAAAAAGCCAGCTCGACCATTATCTCTCAGAGTATTTGACCGTTTCTCGGATTATCCTAGAGGAGCCCTTTTCCATTGACAGCACTTAGCTAGCTCTGAGTGGTGGCGAACTGACATGTTACCCAACCACCACAAACTCACGGTGGCAGCGAGTGTGAGGTCACAACACCGCCAGCGAGATGAGGGCAGACCTCAGATCAGCAGGAAGGAGATCTTCATGGATGGCTCAACGCTCTTATTTATTCGCTTTGTTCGTCCCTCTGGCAATTTGAATCGTCACTGGTAGAGGAAAGATGGTCCCTATAAAATGGACATTTTAAATGTACCGAATGGGGCCAAAGGGATTAAAATACAATAAACAATATAGTAGCTGAAGATTAAGATAATTATGAGCTAAGGAAAAATGCTTTCCATCTAGATTGAGTGAGACAGAGTAGGTGAGAGAAAGAGAGAGATACAGAGATAGAGTGAGAGGGAGAGAGACTATATATATAAAAGAGAGGGTGAGAAAGAGAGCAAGAGACAGAGTGAGAAAGAGTGAGAGACAGAGTGAGAGACAGAGTGAGAGGGAGAAAGAGTGAGAGACAGAGTGAGCGGGAGAGACCCCACCGTCTCATCAAAATGTAGCCTTTTTTGCTATATTGTTAGTTTGTGTTGTGTTGTAATTTGTGTTCATGTTTGCAGACATGCTGAATTTGGTTGTTTTTTTAGCCTACATTTCCTTTCCTTTGAATAAACCAGTTCAATCACGCGAACAGAGACGGTTGGCCGGGAGTCGACAGCAGGCCACGCGGCTAGTGGGTCGTTGGCGCCTGCTTTGGGTTCAAACTCGCCAGTTTGATTGCCGCAGAGGACATGAATGATGTCACGTTGCAGTCATTTTAGCCTTGGGCAGAAAGCAGCAGCGACATGTTGAGCTTGTCCTTGTTGCCATACGGGAGCTACTGCGACAAACCGCTCAACAGAGACAAGGCTAGAGGGGTTCAAAAGAGATAGCAACATTACAATTCTACCACTGCTGCTCATTTAATAATAAGTAATGTAATACTAACAACAACCAAATTTACCCACATTTTCTATCCGGACTCCTATCTTATCTATTAAACCTCTTCTGCAAAGAGCAAGAGCAGAAAAGAGCAGAAGAAAGAACGATTTTGAAAATGAACAACCCCCAAAAGATCGACCTTTGTGAAGCGTTAACACACCTGTGGTGTTGAGCTACGATAACACTCTGTGCGTGGGTGTGATTGACAGGCAAGATGGATCCCCGGACCAATCAGGCAAGTGAGGCCCTGATTGGTCAGAAATGGGACTGGAGTAAAGTGGTGGTGTGGTATAAAATCTAAATTGTCTCTTACAGAGGCAGGCGCAATAACCAGAACAGATATTCTCACATAGCACTCTTTTCACTCATTGCACATTACTCATTATGATGGATGGTTATGGTATTTTTTTGATGAATGAACTGAACAAAAGTGTACAACACGGTTTCTTATGAAAGTATTCTGTTGACCAAACAGTGTAAATTATCCAAGGGTTTTAAAAATTGTAATATATGCATTGGGTATTGATAGTATCAAGAAGCAAAATATTAGGATGAAACTAGTGAAACTCTTTAATCACAGCAAGACTTTATCCATATTAGCACGAGCAAATAAAGTTTCACTTTTTGGTAGAAGAGAAGACACTGAATTTATGAGCTTGTTAGATGGCATAATGAGAATATGAAATGTGAAGTTATTGGATTTTCCCCTTGCGTCGGTGTATCTGCCATTAGTGCCACAAAAACACACTTTACACACGGCCGGGCCGTATCTCATTTTAATACTGAAGAGGAAAAGATCAGTGTCCACTTTAGTCTCAAACCTCCTGCAACTTTAATAGCTTCTCCCGACTCCTGAAAGCACATACAGCTTCATCGTAATCCCTGGACCTCAGAAGACGCATACAAGTATTGATCTATTAAACTGTTATTATATCTATATATGCTATTATAAGCTGATGAACCCAAGAAAACCTATGGCATTCAGCCGTTCTGAGACCGGCAACACAAAATGTAGTATTTCATAATGAGAGATACACAATGCAAAATGGCTGTGGTGTCAGAGAGAGAATGAGAGAGAAAGAGAGAGAGAACTTCATTAAATATGTAGAGCCCATTTAAACACAATGTAAAATCGAGGACATTAAAAATAAATGCCCCGCAAAGGGCGACCCCCTTTTTCCTTCTGTTCTCTCTGAGCAGCCATGAAGGCCGCAAATAAAGCGGCTTAGGAAAAGAAAGCCTGCCCACACACACACATACACAGATCAAGTCCATGCAATGACACAACCATTTTTACCATCATGGCACAAGCATCAACATTTTAACTGCCATGAAAGCACAAATAAAGGTTGTTGCTTTTCATGGGAAAAAGTAGTGTCGCACAAGTGTGCCTGTGTGTATGCGAGATGACTTGGGACTGCTTATGAGCCAGGTAGCCCCTAGCAGGACAGCGTTTGGAGAGTACCTGTTTGGGTTCGTTTAGGGACCATGACTTGACGTTTGGTGTTTACATAACTTTGCAGTTCTGTCAGTTCTAGCCAATCAGAGCGGGGCTTGTGTTGGGGGTCGCTGGGTGGCAGCCAATGGGAGCCAACGTAGGTTGAACACTGCAGAGGCCTAGAAGGCTTTTCAGGTTGTGGGAGACACAATGTGAGAAATCAGGTTTAGCACAGACCATATAGGCTACACAGCCACTCTAGGAAAATATTTATTTTTGTTAAGCTTTACATAGATTGTTAAGGTACTGGTGTAAATTATTTTACATCTATGCTCTATTTAGACCACATGTTTCAAGCTAACATCAGTACCTCATTGGATGACACCATTGGGTGACAACACCATATACAGTCCTGTGTGTCTGAGATAAGTCACACTACAAACATGGCCTTTTTGCCCTTTCCGCCTAAGCCAAGACAGACCGAAGGGTTATCTGGGTAATTAGAATAATTAGAACCTGTAGGCGTGGCTTATTTACCATTCCGCCCATTTCCAATATAAACTAAATTCTTACCAATATTCGGGAGATGCTTCATGAACCACCTTCAGAGCGCAAGCTCGTTTACCTTGTGTCTCTGAATAAACCACGTGTTGAACATTTACCACTCTCACTCTCACTCTCAGTCATACCGAGCCCGTAACAACGATACCACAAAAGATTAGATTTAGTTTTTCATCAGTACTGTTAACTATTCTGTAGAATAGAAACTCTGTATCAATCGATTTTTGTGAGTTAAATTACCTGTCAACTCATTTAGCCCAGAAAATCTGAGCCTTTCCATCGCAACGTCACATCACAATGACAGTTGAAATGTTAGGCTAATGCATTTTTGGTCATTGTTCAGAGCTTCATTTCACTGAAACGAAAAGTGTCGGATGTTGTTCAAGTTCAACGCATGTTGAACTTTTAAAGATCTGAACATGTGGTATTAATTAACATATGCACCAGTGTGTTCTATTTATAAGATGGCAATATAAACCAGGCTATGTTTATGTTCTAATAATGCAGTCATTCATTAGTAGGAATACCTTGCGAAAGCGGTTACTTTATTATTTACTTTCACCTGCAGTTAACCCTTTGCCGGTCAGTAAATACAAACTAGGCAACTTGTGGAATTTACTGTTCACGTAAAAAAATTCGATCCTGATGTCTCTAGTTGCTTGAAGCTATCAATCTGCAAGAACGTGTTCGTGTTCTGAATCTAACCAGGGGGTACATCGCTGCCCTCCGGCGGTGCAAGTTAACAACAATATGCATCTTTGCGCATGTTTTGAACGCGGGCACACACACTCGCACACAAAAATAAGCGAGCGATCCAGATGGGAAAACAGATTGTTCCAGGCTAATTTTCGACATGAAATGTTTACACAGAAACATCTTCAACTATAGGTCTGGGGCCAAATTTTGACATCTGTTTCCAAACAAAGGTTAACGAACCATTGGATTTCTTGCAAAGGTAAGGTAATGTTGCATGATGAATGCATTTATTATTGAATTGATTATTCCAATTATTACATTGGACCAATAGGCCTAACTGTTTTCTGCCCATCATCATCCTATATCTTAAATCAAATTAAATCAATCTTAAATGCAAAATGTATCCCAGTAATAACGCTTTACTAAGTATGAATATTGGTTTTATTGAAGTTATTGTGAATAGTTTATTATTTTTATTATTTTATTGTATTTTTGTGTGAAATCATTCATAAAAAACAATGATGTAACATGCATCTAGGATACAGTACAAAATATGTCATTGAGTCAGCATATGAACAGGCCTAGGAGTTACTGCAAAACATGTGGTGAGACTGCATTCCGTATTGGATTGAAGCAAAGCCTGTACTTGAATAGCATGGCATGGCATGACATGGTTCCTCCCCTTCTCACATAGCTAGCTCCAACATTATCTCCTGTCCAAAAACTCTAAGCTGGAAAGAAACAAAAAGCTGCACAAAGCTGCACATCTGGTATCATGTCAGTGCCTCGAGCCAAAGATCTGACATGGAATAGCTTCAGTTTGACCTGCTTGTTTTATTTATCTAACCATGGTTGGGGCACTTTAGTTTCACTGAGACGTGCAGCTTTTGGCATGAGAGTTTGTGCATGTGTGTTTTGAGACATGAATTTAATGCCATTTAATGCAACCTATAAGGTAAAGAACAAAAAAACCACAAACACTGAAGTAACAAAAACTAGTAAACAAAACCATTTTTCACTCTATTATTGAGAGACATTTTGAAATGCAAAATGTGTTTCTCAGCAGTCATTCTCACAGCAAACCTTTAGGGTAGGCTTGTGTAGCCAGGTCCATCACCGAAGAAATAAATAAAACTGCACTATGGTGTCTCTCCCTATATCAAGCCCATAGTGGGAAGAGAGACAGAATGAGGGTTGGCAGAGTGGATGCCCTGTATTTATGGCTACTAACATGTGCAGTCATTCAAGCAGACGTACGGGTAAAAACATCATTGAGGGGTTTTAGCCATTGGCAGCAGCACTACGACCAAACCTGCTTCACTACACTTCCACAAATCGTTCTAGCTGTTCAAACAACACTCTTCTTTGGTTGAGGCTGGGCTAGCATCATGCATTATTAAAGTAGGGACCACTTCTGGGCTTAGCTGGGTATTGTATGTTTAAAGTTCCTGCCAGGGGTAAGGTTATCACATCCTTCACTAACGTTCACAAATCTGGCTGAGCTCTCTAACCATGAACCAAGCTCTGGAAAAACTTGATTAGGGGTTCCCAAACCTTTGCCATGTTGTGACCCACATGTGAAGGTACTTTGGGCCCAGGTTCCTCCAAATATTTGGACCAGTAAAACAACCAATAGGCATACATTGTCATTAACATATCAAAAAAATCAATTGTATTTTATATTAATAGCATAGTAACTATATCATTATATCTTAATTCATTGCAAATTGTATAATAAACCAAGAACTTTGGCTGTTCATCAGTGGAAAGCAAAACAAACTTTACATCTTCAGCTCGAGAACAATGGACAGCATTTCTTGTGTCTGTACTTTGTACTCCGTTCATGAAGAAACCTGTAGGAGCAGTTCAGAGCTTCCAACACTTATTAGAACATAAAACCTACCGTGTGCACTAGGTGTGCTTGTCGACGGTAACCAGTGCTGGCAGAACAAGAGCAATGAGACAAAATCTGAAATGTTTGAGGTTTTACAGGGTCGGATCGGATCTATTAAATCATGATTGTCAAACCTCAAAGTTGAGATAAAAGTAAATCATAAGCCTGTGAATTTATTGCTCTAACAAGCGAGATCATACGTCTGACAATAAAAGAACATAGATCTTTATCACTTAGGAGTGAACACATGTTAATTATGGCCACTGGTGTGCCTACAGACACATTTTTTACTTTAGTAGCTACACCACTCTGTGATAAAGGCCTATTGTTGTCTGCTTGAAATGAATCAATTACTCTGTCCCCTCTCCATTTCATTGGAGATCGATTAATCATTTGCCAGGGAATGCTTTGATCCTGTACTCATATATTGACATGCAGTATCTCTCCAGAATGTAGCACCCTCTGCCACCTTAAAGCACGAAGGTCTGTGCCACAATTCATCAAACCACATCTTGAAGTAGGAGTTCAAGTTATGGTAAAAAAAAGAACAAGGTTCCGCTCTTCATTTATTGAAAAATAAATCCCTGTATTGTAGGCATTAACGGCACTGTGTGTTTGAGTGTTTGCTTGCTGAAAACCCTTAGTTCAGCAAGCAAATGTATTGTGTTCGAGGTGTGTACGTCCAACATGCATCATTTCAATGACAACACACTTCTAGATTTACAATTCTTTGCAATAAAGAGTCAACAACATTTTACTGTTTTAGGATAAACTTTATGTACATATGTGGATTATAATTTTTTTTACAAATAAAAAAATGTATGTTAGAATTATTTACAGTAAACCCAACAGGGGGACTATGAGAGAGAGAAGGTGGAGGTGGGCTCCACCTCCTGTAGTTGCCATGGTTTTGGAGGTTGTAGTTTGCCACGGATTTCAACAGCCAACGAAGAACTATGACTGTAGCTCTCCTAGAAGGTGCTGTTGAGAGGAAAGGCACAGGATGAGGGGGCTCCACCTCCTCCTGGATCAGGCCCTGTAGTCACCAGGGTTTTGGAGGGTGTAGGTTGCCACGGAGTCCAACAGCCAACCACGGTTTACAACCGTCGCTCTCCCCGAAAGGGCTGTTGAGAGGAGAGACACAGGATGTTCAAAGCCCAGCGGAAGAGGAAACGGTTCTGCGTATGGACTCCATGTTTGCATTATCAGCTTGCTAATGCTAACCGGTATGGGGGGGGGGGGTCCCTAAACCAAACCCCGGGAAGGATCACAAAAGGTGAAAAAATCCTGCAAAATCCTGAACTGAACCCTTAAGGTACAGGGAGGGGTTAGGCAATCTTACTCAAGGATGCATACAGGGCAACTGCGGATATTGGGGTTTGAACCCAGAACCTTTACGCTGGGAGAAGAACACCTTAGACACTACACTATTAGGATCCACCTGTGGCAAAGACCAAATGATTAGCAGAGCACATATTACAATATCTTAAGACTTAGCAGATGGGTCAGAAAGGGAGAGAGGGAGAGATACCTTACAGGGGGGACAAGAGGGAATGAGATTCAGAGAGAGAGTCAGAGCGTGAGAGAGCCTTCCAGACGGATGACCTGGGCTCTGAGAGCCTGAGGATGAGGCAGAAGAAAGGCAACATAAAATATGCAGCAGCACAAATCAAGATGCCGAAAGAGAGAAGAGAAAAGAGAAAGAGAGATTCACTTTCTCTCCTTTTCAAGCTGCCACTTGCAAAGCTGCCACTTGAAAGGAGCTGCTTTTTCCCCCTTTAAATCCCTTAACCTGGTGCACAGCAGTTTGACCCCCACCACCCACGCTACAACTCTCTCTCTCTCGTTTCACACCTTGCTCGTCCCCTTTTCCCTGCAGTCTCTCACACCTCCGTGTCGTGATTCTTACTCTTCCTTGAGACCCGTCACCCCCCAGCAGCCAGGGGTTGATGTCTTGCAGCGCTTTGTCAATGGTCTGCTTGTGCATCGCACGAGTGTTGGGAAAACTTGTCTTATGATGCACAAGCAGATGTAAATCAGGACACACACACACACACACACACACACACACACACACACACCAAATTCCGCATCCATTCTTCAAAAACAACTAGATTAGCACTATCTACAATATGAACTATTTGCCCCAGAATGACACCACTGTGAGTGAACAAGTAGGAGGATGTATTTCTTAGGGTGGTGTAATGTGCTAATTATTATTTTAACATAAGGCTTACCGCTGGGTTTCGTTAGGGCTGTCTCCATTCCTGGCTGCACAATAAGCAGTTGGTGGGAGTGCTGGAGGAAGAAGAGATGATGTATGGGGATAGTCAAATCCTTTTCTAGCCGGTACATACATTAGGCAATTCCCCCTCTGATTTTATTAATTACTCCACATTTCTGTATAAGGATATACAGAGGTTTGGACTACGTGTACTCATATAGGAATTGATAAGGCCTGAAAATATGTTGTATAGAAAATACATTTCTCAAATCAGTTTTATTGATGTTTTGTTTTTGTTAGTCTTTAATGGACTGCTGAATGTACAATGCAGTATACAGTGTGTCAAAAATAATTTTGTATATTCAAAATGATCTGAACTGACTATAGAACTACACTCACCGGCCACTTTATTAGGTACACCTTGCTAGTACCGGGTTGGACCCCCTTTTGCCTTCAGAACTGCCTTA
>JAOPJO010000069.1:15646949-15661154 GCA_027123675.1 Molva macrophthalma | reverse complement strand
ACACACACACACACACACACACACACACACACACACACACACACACACACACACACACACACACACACACACGCCAACAGGGTGCATTGCAGCGGGTGGGTGTGAGAATATAAATCACTGTGGCAACACAAATATTTCCTCGGAGTGTTCTAAATGACAGATAAGATGCAGCAGCCTCTAATGACTTTGCTGTTTTTTTTTCATGTTTCTCCAAAGCAGAAGCAGACTGTGGATCTGCTTCTGCTTCATTAGAGAGATGATCTGCCTGTCCTCCCCACACACATCACCACTGGAAGGAAGCCAGCGGAATACACACAGCGCTATAGGCGCTATAGCTAACTTCACCAGAGAGACACACAGATGCTACAGTTTTCTTTACCACAGACACTGTGTGGTGATAAAGCTAACTTAACAAGAGAGAGACACTGGCGGCACAAAAGCTAACTTCCCCATAGAGAAACACAGACCCTTATAGCTTACTTTCCATTAGCCTCCTTCTCACATGCAGCTGTGCTAGTTATTTAAAAGCATGGGGGTGATGTGCGAATGGGTGCTGGTATCGAAATGCCGGCAAATCCTCTCTGCCAATTTCCCTGCATAAGACGCTGTAAGATTACCGGGAAAGTTTCAGCACGACCATATGTGTAAACAATGGAGTAAAATTAACGGCACAATCACATACAATGCAGGACACTCTGACTTGCGTAGGATGGCGCTCTGTTGTTGAACCGTGTGAGCCTATCACAAAGTTGTCAAGGAGGTGACAAATGGAATCCTCGCCAGCTTTGCAGTGAAAACACAATGTAAACCACTGTACAACATAAAGCTTTTCTTACGGCAGATCGAGCAGTTCGGCAGTTCGTGTACTGACACAGGTTAAATCAAATTATTGGCAAAAACAGCAAACTGGACAGATATTGTTTCCAAACTGCAGGGAATCTGGCACAAAGGATACGGGAAATGAAAACAGAGGACTATAAAGGTACTGCCAGTGCTGTGTGAATGGTAGAATTTCGCTAAAAATGCGGAAAGGCTAGTCTTGGGTGAACGCAGAAACTGCTACCTTTACCAGAAAACTTAATCTAGCAATTTTACGGCATCCATGTGTGAAAGCAGCTATATAGAGACAGTAGCACTGTAGATTACTTAGCATAATTGTGCGTTGAATAGCTAGCATGTGGGAGAATGAAAGACACTGCGAGGGAGAATAAATAAAAATAAATCTACATTTTGTACAAAAGTAGAAAAATATAAAAGTCCACTATTGTACAGAAGTGGACAGGAGAATACGTATCATTAGTTCTAGCTAATTCTCTGTACAACATGAGCATGCCGCTTAAATTTAGCTCTGCCATTTAAAATATATTAACACGGTCTCCAGTGATCAAAGGTGTTAAACGTAGCACAGTGATGGATGTCTTATCTCATTAGATGTGTTAGTAGCTGAGAAGGCGCATACACAGCTGTATAATATGAAAGAACAGATTTACTTTTCTACTGCTAATGCAATTGCTTTCCTCAAGCTCCAAAACCTGACTTTAACCATACTAAACTGCTGCCTGTTCCATCAGTTTACCGTTTATACATTTAGCAGACATCCAAAGTCTACAGGTAGATTGCATTGGGATTTGAACCAACAACCATTTCCCTTGAGTCAAACAACTGCTAGATATTGCAAACCTTTCAGACAAACTTATCGATCCTTAATATAATAACCATGTCTAATACATCATGGGATATATTTGCTAGGACCGTTCATCTGGGTTCCTGCACATTTATTATTATTTTTTTTCTTCAAATTCAATGCTTTATTCAATGCTAAGACCTCAATAATTATAATTGAAGACCCAAATAATTTTGAAACTATTGATTTCATAGAAAGGCAAGACAATTCATTGAGCCCTAGCACTCTGAACAGTAGACCGTATACACAGTTACATGAATAATAATGGTTCATATTGCTAAATGTTTTTTATTTTTTGTACTTAGGGAAACTGGATATAGGCATTATGATGGAGTTACCCTTCTTCATGAATAGGCCCAGAAGTAATCCATAAAGCTAAATGTAATTGTTCTTCAGTGGGTAAAGCAGGTATGACTTTTCAAGAAATCAACAGGTGAACTCAAAAGGTAAACAGGCCAATGAACCCTGATGTTATTTAAAGAAATACACACACTATTGAACGTTTTGCAGTAGGCTACTGTGTGCGACAAGGTAGTCCATCAGCCTTAAACACAACCTTATGCAAATCTAATACCTAGAGCAAATGTAGGACAATTCATGACTGAAAAGAATCCTGTATGAGCATTTGATGAAAAGGTTTCTTACCTTGCGGTCTGCTTTACTTCCTGGTCACAGGGCATGGAGAGGTTGTGACCTTGGGGAACATTAAATAAATCAATTATCAACTTTTGTGGGACAATTATTTTTGTATATTAGATAGTTATTGCAATCTACTGCAGTTGGGTCTAACATTCTACCCGGGAGGAAATGGCAGACGTGTCGATTGACAAATGAATGTAATTATTAATTAATAATAATAATTAATGCATTTAAATTGCTAATTGGTAATGTAATTGCAATGTAATGCAAATTAATTTGTATAAATAATACATTAATTAATATTTAATTTGCTTTATATTTGCTAATTGGATGATTGGTTCAATATTTAATTGGTTGAAGGATTGGATAGGTGTACCTGTGGACGGCTGATCCGCAGGCAGCTGTGTGGCGGATCCATCCTCCTTCTCCTGGAGCACCTCAGTGACGAGAGCCATCAGGTTCCCCAGCCTCAACAGCTGCTTCTGCATGGCCTGCTTTTGCTGAAACCAAACATTTCGCACATGCTTTTATCCAAAGTGATATACAGTGAAGACAGATAGATGTAATCAGGCAGAGGTCAGGCATCTAAAGCACTAGGGTATGCTGTTGGCATTGGGGATCGAACCCAGTAACTTTCGGCTGGGAGTCATGGATGCACTCACGATACTGTGAGTGCATAATATATTCTTGCATTGTTGGCCCCAGTGGGAATCTAACCCCTAACCCTGGCAGTGATAATGCCTTGTTCTAGCAGTTGAGCTGCAAACAGCCACATCGAGCTACACAGGACTACAATAAACAACAACAGACAACATAAACATTGGAGGTGACTGAATGTGGTCTTGCAATGTTACAAAAGTGGCCTGTGCATTGTACAACTATTTAATGGAAGTCAAACTGATTTGAAACAATGGAACTAATAGTGGCAGTGACCAATGAATGCACAACAAACAAATGCAGCAATGACTCATCTGCAACGACAGGAGAGAAAACTAAATAAATAAAACAAAGGTCTCTTTCCCTCTAATCGATGGGACACATTCCCTGCTGCCCGGCTTCAGCACTTCTTGGAGAAAACAGAGGACTTTAGGAAGAGAGTATTAAAGAGAGAGGCTTGACAGAGACAGAGAGACATACAGAGTATTAGAGACGAGAGAGTCGAGAATGCTCTCCAGATGTGTTGATTGCACAGAGGGGGATTACCAAGTAAACTGTGCATTAAGCAAAATATATAAAGTATTATTAGTATTATTTAAACACTAAAGTCTATAACTCATAACTATTAGTCATCCATGTTTACTATATTCTTATTCACTCTTTATTATAATGACAACTTTCACCTCTGGGGCAGTAGAGATTTTTTAACTTTTGAACTTTATAAGAATTTATTATTCTTTTATCATGTTTTATCTTTGGGTGTGCTAGTTGGAATTCAAGTCCTAGAAGTCTATGGATAAGCGCATCTTCTCACAATAAAAACCCAGGTGTGAGTGTGCGTGTCTAGTGTGTGTTGTGGTGAACCCAGACCATCTCTAAACCCTAATGTGTTTCACTTTGACTCTGAGAAAAAAAACACGAAGCAGATGAAAAAAGTGCAAAGTAGTGAAAGATGGATGGTGGAGGGGTTATCTCCAAGGGAACATTTCCTCCTACATAAATATAATGCAGTTTAAGAAATATGCTGAGACTGAATTTTCTCTCTCTCTACACACACAATCTGGCCTTATCCAATTGGTTGCATGCATGCTAGAGGCATGCATGGCTGCCCTCTACAGGCCAGTGGGGGACGGTGCGGCTTGGAGAGCGCATGCCAAGACTGTGACATAATGCTGAACAAGCAGAAGAGCTTTGATTTATAGCCTCGTCGCTGGTGTCTGATGGAAACTCCATTCATGTCGACATGAAATGGGGGCCGCAGAGAAGACGCTCAGCCAACTGAATTAGATGTGCTGTGAATTCTCCATCTCTATTTTCTCTCTCCCCCCCGACTCAGAGCCCATATTCATTCGATCAGTAACACAGGAAAAACAAAAGTCTGTTCGGAGGATGAACCTGCGTGACAAGTAGATCGCTGGAGAATTGCGATGATTCCATGGAAACGCCATTATCAATTGCAGCGATGTCACCTGGAAGGAACACAGACACTTTCATTTTCATAGATGCAAACAAAACAATATATTTCAGGGTTGTACCCCATTCTGCATTATAATTCCAGATCTCTGGAGAGATCGTTTTTTCCCTGACAGGTATAGCTGGCATCAACTGTGCTACATACAGTTTGACATAAAGATGACATAAAACTGAAATTCTCTTTTGGTCAGCTTCTCTTAAAAGAGCGTAATGGCTGTCTTAAGTTTAAAAGTCTGAGCGGCCAGGGATCCCAATCCAATCAGAAAAAATATTGATAATATCACAACGAAAAACCTTAAGGATATAAACAAAGTCCTGCCTGACCCATCCTAAATTAAACCTTCCCTAATTTCCTGTTTTACTTCACTTTATTAACAACAATTGATAAAAGCAAAATAATGTTCTTTAACAACACTGAGGTGCAGCACCTATGAAGAAGCACAAAATCCACCATTCAAAACAGATTTTTAACAAGGCAGAGATGATTAACATCACATTAAACCCACCCCTAATGTTTTATAGTAAACTGAGTTACAAAGAAGATCTCAGCAGAAGTGATGGCTGTGGTGAAATAGTTAGTGTGTACGGGGTTTAGTGAAATACAAAATGGACTCACATTCAGTAGGTGTGTCAAAGAGATCCACAGAGGACTGGCTGAACTCCACAACGTCTGGGCTGGGAGGACACACGAGTTGGTTGGCCAGTGAGGTGGCCGAAACGCTTAGCTCTTCACATCCAGACACCCTCCCCGGGCCATTCTGAGTCTCGGGCTGGCCTTCAAGACGATTACACTGGACCTCGCGAGGATGAGATTTAAAAATCTCTGCTAGAGAAGGTAACTCCTCTTCTGATGAAGACTCTAGCCTCTGCGCCTTCCTCTTCCTCATAGTGTTCTTCTTGATGGGGGAACTCTGACTGCTGCTTGCCGGCCCTTTGTCAGACGACTCCACAACTTGTGGCTCGAGTCCATCAGGGGTTATGGAGCCATTGGTATTGACTACTACTTCCACGCTGTTGTCAGTATTGCCTTGCGTGGCAGACGTGGCAGTGGAAATGCATGGTATTGTTTTTGGCAGGGTTACGTCCTCAAGTTTTCTCTTGGTGGGCTGCTTGGTTTTGTTAGCGATTTGAAAATGCTTTTTACTTCTGGAGGCCACGCCAAGAGAGCCGTCTTCAGCTACTTCCAGCGCACTGAAGAGCAGGACTGAATCCGATGTATCAGGGGAAACAGTGCAATGCAGACTTTGCGTTTGACTTTTTGCAGCTTTATTGGGGCTGAGGGCACTATAGACCGTGTTACCGGAGAGACAGCCTACAGCACTATCCTGGCACTTGGTTACGGTTGTATTGTCCAACTTCAATACTTCCTCTGATTGGCCAAGACGCTTCCTCAAGCCTCTTCGAGGTCTTATCCCTGACAAGCTTGTGTTTTGGCTGGGTGAATTAGAAGAGGCAACCATATCACCACAAGAGGATTTTTCTATCTCTGGCGGCTTTTCAGACGTTACCGTTGCTGATTCTTCTGTGGCGTTAGAAATCTGATTTGTTATACGTTCAGTTCCTGAATCACAGTTATCACCCGTCTTAGAATTCTGAGTTTTTTTGTCCGACCTAACAATGCTTCTTGTTCCCTTTGGGCTGCCAAGATGGAAGGACTTTCTTTTAGCCACTTTGAAGCTCTTCATCAGCTGTTCAGTGTCAACCTCACTATCGCTCATATCCTCGTCTTCCTCCATCTCAACACATTCAATCCGAGTGGTGAAATCTTCAATACGTGCAGCATTCTGATTGGCTGGCTTGATACTCTCAGGGGCAGGACTTGGTACTGCTGCCACAGTGGGACTTCTACAAGTTGTAGCTATTGGTACGAAACAGGGTGCACTCGCCTCACAAGGACTTATGGTATTAGGAACTTCAACAATAGAGCCATTAATTTGGGTAACAACTTCAGACTTGCTCAAAGGAATCATGAAACCCTCTACAGATTCAATTTGCTCAATTCCTCCGATATCCTCGTCGCAGATACATCCGTTTTTTTTGGTGACATTTACCACTGTTTGATCGTCTAATATAATGACTCTAGCTTCCTCAGATGGATTACCCAGATTGTCTTTACCTGGGCCAGGTACTTTAGACGTCGGTCCTCTTGTAGATATTGCCCTCTTAATTAGACGCTTCCCAGCAGAACTTCCCTGAACTTCCATGGCAATGTGCCAGGATCTTCTACTGCGGGTGCTCCTGCCTACTGTGGCACCCACCTCCTCGCTGCTCGGGTAAGTCTCGATTTGAACATGCTCTTCTCCACACCCCAGCCTGCTCTGGGGTCTCTCTGAAATGGCTTCTCCTCCTAGAGCACTGACTTGAACCAGTGGTTTTGTCCCTCTTGCTGACTTTCTGTTTTGCGATTTAGCATTTTTCCCTTTCCTCATCCCTGGTCTCCTCTTAGTGGCAGTATCCTGTTTCTCTGCAGTCTGTTTTTGAAGATCAGCGTCAATGTCCTGCATCACGTGGCATGACCGATTGGTGGATTTTCTCTCCAATTGGAGCACAGCGGTGTTGAACGCCAGACTGCTGGCTTCTCCTTCATCTTGTTCTTCCTGTGGTGGCGGCTCCTCCGATTGTTCTCGTTGCTTTCCGATCTCATTCACATCTGCACTAAGGTCCAACGCTCTCGGTTCTGTAGAAACATCTTTGCCAGTATCACTGGATTGTTTGTTTGACATCTGGGGTTGGATCTCCATAACACCTTCAGCACCATCAACACCGCCATCATCAGCCTCAGAGTTGGATTTGGTTGCATAATCACCCGGAATGGGTTGGCTGCTCGCTCCAGTGTCAGCGTTAGGATTGTGTTCTTCACCCAATGGTAATGGGTTATGGGAGATGAGTTCAAGACGTTGTTGTGGCGGAGAGAATGACCTCTTCCCTCTGCGAGTGTAAACAATCCCAAACACTTGGTCTTCAAGACTTTTGACCTGTTCTTCGGTCTTCTGGTCGTCCCCAGGCTTGGCTCGCCTGAGGATCTTTGTAGAGTCCGACGAGAAGCTCCCTGCGGGGGAGGCGGGAGGGCGTTCTGGATTAGAGGTGGGGTCCGGGTGTACCTCCGACCCCAGATTCTCCGTGAGAGGAACTTGTAGGAGCCACTGGGAGACTTTCTCCACACTTTTCTTCTTCTGACGCTGGATCTTTTCTGGGTTTCCGGTTCCTTTCTCTGCATTGTCTTTTGGTGCTTGCTGTTGCAGGTCATCGTCAGGAACCAATAAGAGTCGAGATGACGGATTATCCAGCTGGGCGAGGCGCTTCTTGCCCCGGGTCCTTGGTCTTGATGTGGCTTTTTCCACCACTTCAGCCATTTCTTGTTTCTTTACTGGCCCTACAGTAGGGCTGATTCCCACATGGATGGATATCTTTTCTCCTGAAGTCTGTGGCGTTTCACTGAAGCTAGTATCCAAGACATCATTTATCACCATCAAACTGTTGGAATCTTCTAAATCCATGAGGCTTGCAAATCCATTCTTGGCTGTGAACATAAATTAATTAATTCTTCCAGCATGGGATAGGTCACTGACTGTCACATAGACCATAACTCTTGCATACAATACCAGTAAGGTTTTTTTGTATTGTCAACATGTAGCAAAGTAGTTTCAAACTGTAAACTAAATTTGTTTATTTTAAATACAATCAAATTATAAATCAATATACGGAAAATGTATTGCATTTTGCCGAATCATTTTTTTTCCCCTGCTGAACTTGGTATAAAGTATGCAAAAGAACAGGGAATATGTGGAAATAAAAGCTGTGAATAGATATGAATTTGTGATAAGCAACTTAATACAACTTAATACAGGCACCTTAATATGCCAAATGACAGACAGAAGTTACCTTCTAAGGTGGAGGAACGAGTCCCTGGAAGACCATGTTCCTCACTGTCTCCGTTGTCATGGTGATTATCAGATGTGTCTCCAGATAAAATCGTGCTGCCTTCTGCTTCCGTCCCGCTGGCCAAAAGAGAAAACGCACAACACGTAATACTGTTTACAACGCCCAAGCCAAGGTGATCTTACCATTGAGGAGTATCGCCCTTTTCCGTGAGAGTCATTTCACATTACAAGGCAGAAAATAGGGGCAGCATAATGCAACAACAATCAAGAGAAATTAAGTCATGCTTTAGCCTCTAGGCGATTGGCTGATTGCAAAGGTCTCACTGGTCTTCTGAAAGTTTCCATAGACATGTTGCAGCTTGTTCAGAATTCTTCAGCTAAACTATCAACAAAAACCCAAGTGACATCGGATGCTACTACTGCTCATTATCATTGTTCTCAGGATGTTTCTTCTTAATATATTGAGGTATTGTAATAGTTTCTTACCTCTGTTGCCTTCTCTGCAGGGACAATCCTGTGAAGTCTGGAGAAACGAAGCTGAGAGTCATCTTTTTAACCTTGTCAGTGACACTGACTTGCTCCACATGTCAGATGACCACGAGTAACCAAACACTCAAAAGCAAACCTCAGCATATTACAGAGACTACGTCTGATTGGTTTAAATTCCAACTTGCTTTTACCTTTGATTGGTGGTTTCCCTGTGGTTTGAATGATGTCTTTGGTTAACATCCAGACATTTATTTCAAGACATTGAAGACATTGAAACAAACTAGTGTGGTACTTACAGTTGGTCCTGGTGTCATTTTCATAGGCTTCAATCATATTTTGTAAACCTGTTATTAATCTCTGGAACCCAGGGCTCTCCTGTAAACTCCTAAATGGGTAAAATAACATATTTGATCATTAGAATAGTATTTTTTTTAATTTGTCTAATGAAGTCAGTCACAATTAGTTTTACTGTTGACTCACTGAGACTATGAAAAACATTTAAGGATAAGGTGCTGTAGGTAAGATTTAAGAGCTATAATTTGAATGTAATTTGTTAGCAATGCCATAGCCAGCCTTTAGCTAGTTGATTGTGCATGCAGCTCTTTGTGACAATCTCTTCCCTGATTGGTTCAGTGAATCAAACTTGCCTGTCAATCACATGCCTGACAAAAACATGTACACAGAGAGGGAGGGTGCGTTTGGTTGTTTCAGGTGAGGACCAACCAAAGCTTCTACCAGCTTGTTCATACATGTGTCCATACTAGTGATTATGCATGCATTATTATATGGAATATCGTGATCACATTACTAATGTTCTGGTAATTTCCCTATAATTCACTTGTATTTGCTGTTGTCAATATCAACCACAGAGAACATAATGTTTATGAGAATAACATGGTACACAAGTCTTCAACCTACCTTTTAGTGATCTTGGTTTTGCAAACTGGGCATTTTGCCTCTCTCTGTTTGGTGCCATCGAGAAGCTTCTGCATGCAGAACCTGGTGAAAACAAACACACATTCAAAATTATACAAGTAGAATAACCACCCTAATATGAAGAAATCAGCGCAGGCCTTCACATACTTCTTTTATTGATTTATTGTTGATAACTACTCCGGTATCCGGTGTGTTTTTCGGTTGCTTGTAAAATCGGCTATAAACATTTTTTTTTACTTGAATGTGAACATACCTAAACACAGCCATTGACGTTAAACAAACTTACTTGCAAAACTGATGGTCACATTTAGTCGACACTGGTGTGGTCATCAGTTCCAGGCTAAGTATTGAACAACAATACGTCAGCACATTGTTGATCAAATACGAAAGGAGGAATTCAGTTAGTTATTCATAAAGTATAACGTTATAGAAAACCATACAATATATTGTCACAAACCGGACACTCACCATATAGGACACTGCAGTGTATCCCAAAGCGCTGATATACCGCTCCTGACATCCTCTGCTCTGGGGCTTTTCATTGTCTTTAAAACTGAAGACATTCAATTCTGGAGAATAAATAAATACATTTTATATTGTTTACAATTGGCTTTTAAGAGGGATCCTGCTTTTAGGGACCCTTTCAAAATCGGAGTAGAAAAAATATAAATCCCATGGTTCCTGTAGGTGTTAGAGGTGCAATCTAGTGAACCAAGGCTTGTTGTGTTACGTCACACCATTACCTTCTAACAGATGAAGCCGATCATGACATCGGCGTACAAATAGTAATACATGGAAAGCAATGTCCCATACTAATATATGTGTATCGTTGTTTTTTTCTGTTATCTACAAATGGATAAATATCTTTGTACCTTCTCTCGTATAACTCCTGTCGGTTCTTGGCTTTGGTTTTAGGTTTTCCCGCAAATCTACGCTTCTTCAGGGGAACGGGACAACACAGCGTCACGTGACCAGAAACACCGCCTAGTGCCCCTACTGCTTGGAGTACCGATGCAATCCACAAATGTATACAATATATTTTCTATATCGATGTACAATGTAATGTTTTTCAAAATGTTTACAAAAATGTCAAATGTAAATCCCAAACCTACTTTCAATAGTTTATATATATCTATGTGTACGTCTTGTATGTCTCGCCACCTCCATGCTCGCAACGGTGACGACACGACAACAACGACGTCATATCCAGGATAAACATCAATAAGGAAGTCTGGTCCCGAGGTAGAAAATAAATAAGTCTCATTTAACCTATGACATCCTTGGGTCAACAATTTAATGCTGCTCCTTACGGATGTCAGTTGAATAGCACGATTCATTTATATATAAAAGTCTTGTTTGGCTCGTCTTTTTTTCTAAAGATTCTCCAAATTGTTAGCGGTTAGCAAATTAGCTTTTCGCGTATCTAACTTCAATCTGGCTCATCTGAACAGATCGACTGTATTTACAGCACAGGGCCTATATCAGCGGTTTGTTGTTCTGGTGGCTGCTTGCTGTACCAGGTCTGTTTACTTTGGGCTGATACTAAATAGTGTTCTGGTGTGTCATTTGTCTGCTTAATTGCAGCAATGGAGGGCTCCAAGTCCTCTAGCAGCACCACCATGCAGGTCAGCTTCGTGTGTCAGCGATGCAGTCAACCCCTTAAGCTGGACACTTCGTTCAACGTGCTAGACCGCGTGACCATCCAGGAACTCATCGGTAGGTGTCGGTGACAGGTATCATATCTGAAGCTGACAAGTCCTGATCGTTTCCTGATGACGTGATTCATGTGTCAAAGCTGTCAGATCGCTATAACTTTACCTTCCTTTGTTTTTCTTTTCAAGCGCCGTTGGTGACCGTGACCCCCAGCAAACAGACAGACAACAACGAAGGAGACAACGCACCAGAGGTGGGTGTGCCTGATGGAAGGTCAACCGTCTCATCAGCAAGTGTAAACAAACCTATTTGAATGCTCGTTGTTTGTCTTCCCAGGAAACCTTTGTGGAAAGTAAGCAGGATGGCATAGCAAGGAAATACATCCCTCCTGCGAGGTAAGACATAGGTGATACCCATTTCAATTATATTAAAAAAACTCCACTTGTGAGCAATTCAAACTGTATAGCCATACAAGTATACACGTAGGCTATCGACATCCTCATCCTCATGATCTATATTACAATTAACTATCAGCATTATTCTTTACAAAGTTACAGTTAACCCTACTTTCCCTAACCCCCAAAGACCCAACATCAGAGAATATCCAGAATCTAAGGCTTCATTAACTGTTTCTCTCTCAAATTCACCTGAAACAATTGAACAGTTGATTAATAGCAAAACCTCTCAAAGTAGCCTTGCTACAATTGGTAGACCTCTGAAAGCTGTTTCCTCCCCCACCAGGATGATGTCAACCGAGAGTGCCAACAGCTTCACTCTGATTGGAGAAGCGTCTGACGGCGGAACCATGGAGAACCTGAGCAGGAGGCTGAAGGTTTGAATCTCATCCCTTATGAACCATCACTATCTGATTTGATTTATAATAAACCACTATGAGGAGAAAACGTAACACTGGCTGCTGTGATTTACGGTACTATTTAGTCAATTAGCCGTTGCCTTGAACATGTTATTGAGAACAGGGGGTGTGTTAGGGCTTCTTGCCAAAGGATGCCTACAGGTAGACACTGGGGATTAAACCTAGAACCTTTGGGTTGGGAGTAAAACACCATCATCATGACACTGTCCTCTCCCTGTTTTCTCTCTGCCCTAACTTAATGACATGTATCTCGATTAACCTTTTGAAGTAGCTTGGGATAAAATCCCCTGACAAAATAACAAAATAATAGGATACAGAAAATATACATCATCTGTTGACATGGCAACCGTCCCCCAGGTGACCAGCGACCTGTTTGACATCATGTCGGGCCAGACGGACGTGGACCACCCGCTGTGTGAGGAGTGCACTGACACCCTGCTGGACCACCTGGACACTCAGCTCAACATCACCGAGAACGAGTGTCAGAACTACAAGTAAGAGCAGAGTCTCTGTTACAGGCACCCACATGTTTGACACACGCTGACATAAACACACACATCGGCATAAACACACACACACCGATATAAACGTCATACACACACACACACCGACACACCGACATAAACACAATCCGACATAAACACACACACACACATACCGATATAAACGTCATACACACACACACACGGACACAGCGACATAAACACACACCCACGCACACACCGACATAAACACACACACACACACACCGACATAAACACACACACACGCACACACCGACAAACACACACACACGACATAAACACACACACACACATACCGATATAAACGTCATACACACACACACATACACACACCTAAACAAACACACACACCGACATAAACACACTCACACTCAGACCAGAGTCCTGTTTCTCTTATGTAGTCGTGGACGTGCGTACGAGCACCCGGGAGTGTGCATGAGCCTACACGCTAGAGCCAGACATCCATGTGTCTGTGTTCATGTGTGTGTTTGTGTGTGTGTGTGTGTGCCCTCCCCTTCAGGCAGTGTCTGGAGCTGCTGTCCGAGCTGCAGGTGGAGGAGGAGGAGAGCCTACTGGCGGAGCTGCACCAGCTGAAGGGGGAGGAGGAGGTGCTGGTGCAGGAGCTGGAGGCGGTGGAGGAGCAGCGGGCCTCCGTGGCCCAGGAGCTGGCCCAGGGCAGGAGCCACTCCCAGCAGCTCGACACAGAGGAGCTCCAGTGAGTCCCGAAGCATCCAGATAATAATATAGAAGATCACTTCATGTAATAATAGGGCTGGGCAATAATCTAGTATTATCGGGTCGTCCATTGGGTGTTGTACCATCATGAGGGTATTGACTTATCATGGTACCCAGTTTTAAAGTCTACATTTGTTAAGATGAGAAGATATGCCCTTAGAATACTAGTTTTAGTCTGATATCCTACTCATGCATGTCAATTTAATGACCCTCACTTTTTAGACTGTTTAGAATGGAATTCATAAGCATATTGTGATGTTTATCAGTAATTGCCAAGACTATCGTGATAATAAATGTTTCCATCTCCTAGCCCTATATTATACAGATAACAGAAACTAAATATAGTTACAATCACATTTATTGATTAAGCAGACTATGCTTTTATGCAAGTAAGTACTAAGTGAGGCTGAGAAAAACCACAACCTTTCCATGAGCAAGATTCAGTACCACCCAAAGCAATCACTGGAGGTCTCTTTGGATAAAACTATCTGCTGACTGACAAAACAGAAGTAATCATAATATTGCAATAGGGAATTGATTTTATATAGTCCTGTTAATGTTAAATTGAAAGCATCTGTCTAAATGTGTGTGTGTGTGTGTGTGTGTGTGTGTGTGTGTGTGTGTGTGTGTGTGTGTGTGTGTGTGTGAGTGAGTGTGTGT
>JAOPJO010000069.1:15619106-15629429 GCA_027123675.1 Molva macrophthalma | reverse complement strand
CCCCCCCCCCCCCCCCCCCCCCCCCCCCCCCCCCCCCCCCCCCCCCCCCCCCCCCCCCCCCCCCCCCCCCCACAGCGTGAATGAAAAGCCATATTTACTACTTTAGTCCTGAGTTGTTTGGCAGATACTTTAGTCAAAGGGGGCTTACAATGGATTTTTCTTTTCTTTTCGTAGGAGGTAGTGGTCAGAAAATCTTTCTCAAGGTAACCTACAGCTAGAATGCAGGGACATTGGGAATTGAACCCAGAACCTTTGGGCTGGGACTATCCTGCAGCCCTACCTGTAATCTTGAGACATGTATGACTCTGTGTTGATGATTTGATTAATACTATTATTTTATGATAAAACAGTTACGGCCGGGTGAGGAGCTGTGGGAGAGACCTACGACCGCCTTGACCTCCTGAGCGTTCAGCTTGTCTTGTTCAGCTGGCCAGTTACAAGCACGTCTCGGGAACACAGAGGTCTTGTTATCCAGCATGTTTTATTATGTCAAGCTGCCCGCCGGTTCCTATAATCCAGTTGAGCCATGAGTTCAGAGGAGGTCCTGATTTAGACCCCATCGGATCTTAGACAAGACCCAGCGGCGCTTGTTTTAGTTGGGTTGAGCTTGGCCGACATGATCAAAGCATGATACAGATATAAGTGAAACTGCAAACAGCAAAATCCCTTTGACAACTGTTGTTGATAATTGCACAGGGAATTTCTCCACATCTGCGTCTAATGCAACAATGGCCTCTGAGTTCCAGGAAAGACAGATAGACTGGCCTGTGGTCCCCTTGGTTATAGTCTTCTATTGTTGTTTTATGACCTTGTGTGTGTGTGTGTGTGTGTGTGTGTGTGTGTGTGTGTGCCAGTGTAGCAGTGTGTGTATCAGCATTTGTGTGTGTCACCATGTGTAGGGGGATGTTTGTGTGCACGGGTGTGTGTCATTGTGTGTCAGTATGTGTGTGTGTGTCTGTCTGTCTGTGTATAATGTTCCAGTGTGAGCATGTGTTTTGTGCAAGGCAAACCAGTCTTTACAAGGAGTTCACTGGGCTTAACACACACACACAGACACACGCACGATGACACACACACACATGTGTGTGTGTGTCATCGCGCGTGTGTCTGTGTTAAGCCCAGTGAACTCATGCCCATACACTTTCTGACACAGATACACACACACATACACACACAGACACATGAGATGATGCACACACGTACAATCCCATACAGTTGCAGAAGCATACACACACAAACACACACACTGACAGACAGACACACACACACACACACACACACACACACACACACACACACACACACAGTGACATAGACACACACACACACACACACACACACTCACACTCACAGGGTTGTGTGTAATTCTTGCCATATGAGGGCAGCGTGTTTAGGGTGGTGAGGTGCTGAGGTGAGGACGGGACCTGCCGGCTGGTGCAGCGTGGGTGCAGACATTCTTTAAAACGCTTCCCAAGAAACACAAACACACGGTTTGACGACACTGAAAACAACCCAACCCCTTCGCCCCACAGACACACACACACACATACACACTGCTCCAGACCGCCCCTTACGCACTCACACCAATGAATCCTGTTCACCAAAAAAGGAAATTCGGGTCAAAAGATGTAAAGAGAGAGAGAGCAGACTAACTAACTACACAACCCAAAACGTTCCCCTCCCTCTCTGCTTCCTCATTCCCTACGTTTCCCCATCATTGAGAAGCGCTGTAGTCACACACCTGTGATTGACAGGCAAGATGGATTCCCCAAACCAATCAGGGAAGAGATGCCGTGATTGGTCAGAAATGAGCCGGGAGCAGCCTAAAAGCTGACTTGTCTCATACAGAGGCCGGCGCAGTTAACTCAAAACAGATAATCTCCCAGCCCATTTTACTCACTCACTGCTGGATGGCTATGACATTTCTAACAAATTGCACTCAAATATTAGCTCTTGAAACTTAAAAAACACCTTCAATCCTTGGGATCAACGAGTCGCTCATTTAAAAGTAACTGATATTTGAGGGCTACGCTCGCCTCCTACCTGCGCACAGCTGGCCCTTGTACCGCAGGCAGTTGAAGTCGTCGCACTCGCACAGCTTCCCCCACACCTTGCCGAAGTCGCTGGGGAGGCACACGCACTGGCTGCACACGCAGTCGCCGCGGCCGCTGCACACGCTCCCCCCGGCCCCCCCGGCCGCGCTGCAGCGGTCCTGCTGCAGGGGGCCGAAGTCGCCCTCCGCGCATTCGCAGCGCGGGCCCAGCCGCCCGGGGTGGCACATGCACATGCCGCACTCGTAGGTGCCGTTGCCGTGGTGACATTTGGGGCTGTCCGGCTGGGCCTTGGCCTGGCAGCGGCAGTCGCACTCGAAGGTGACGGTGATGGAGAGGGAGTCCTTGAAGCCCACGGGCTTGATCACAAAGGTCTTCTTCTTCTGCTTGGGGCAGCCGCGCGCACGCGCCTCCACGCTGAAGGACACCTGGGGGCGGAGGGTGGAAGACGGAGAGGCCGGAGGTTATTTACAGGGCGGAGATGATGGAGAGGGCAAATGAGGATGGTGCAAGAGATGGTGAGGGTGGAGGGGATAGAGGAAAAAAGAGGGAGGAGAGGGTTAAGGTGGATGAGATGAGAGGGTGGAGAGGGTGGAGGAGATGGGGAGGGTGGAGGAGATAATAGAGAGGAGGAGATGAGAGGGTGGTGGAGATGAGAGGGTGGAAGAGATGAGAGGGTGAAGTGGATGGAGAGGGTGGAGGAGATGGGGAGGGTGGAGGAGATGAGAGGGTAAAGGAGATGGAGAGCCTGAAGGAGATGGAGCAGATTAGAAGTTAGAGGAGATGCAGAAAATGGACACAAACACAAGAAAACATTTAAACATCTACACTCATGATCGAGTTCCTTGGACCACATCTGTATCTACTCTTATCCTTTTAGATTCTAAATCGTTCCAGGTAACATTTTACCAAGGAGTCTAGGCTGGGGAGTGAAAGCTCCATATGTGTTTGGTCAAGGTAACTGTTGACTTGGCATCGCATCTAAAATAATCAGGTTACACATCCAAAAGTGGGGCAGCTACAACAGGAACATCTGGGGGAGACGTCCATATATGGAGACTTTACGGGGAGCGGAGAGCAGTAATGTAATGTTGGCTAGAGTTGTATCGTCTGGAGGGAGAGCGAGAGAGAGAAATGAAAGACAAATAGAAAACAGACCAATGAGTTATGGGAAATGATGACGCAATGTCGTTTTAGAGCGAGGAGGCCAAAGCGGGGAAAAATGTCAACATTGGAATTGTAGATGCACACTTGCATTATATTCCATTTAGAACACATCACATTGTTCCAGATGTCACGAGTGGTCAAAGCCGACACTATAACTGAACTGTAAAACACCTCAGAAAAAGCTCTATATTCTTGTTACGACCCTTATGGCTGTCTAGAGGCAGAAGGGATGTAAAGATAAATGTGGGCTCTTCCAGGATCCTTAGAGTGGATCTCATAAAACCAAGGATCTGATAAGCCATAGTTGCAAACTGTTGCTGTGTGTGTGTTTATACTTGAGATGGTTTTTGATTTTCCTAGCTCTCTGGCTACACCCGGCTTTGACCAGGTGGATAGCGGTCATAAGGATGATCTTATAGCCATTGCAGCTCACTATGGTTTCTCTGTCTCACGCGGTGCCCTTAAGAGAGAGATTAAATCTGTCATAAGAGACAGGTTAGTAGAGTTAGGAGTGTTGTCTGAATCTTCTCCAGGTGCTGCAGTAGGTGTTTTATATAGTCCAGAGGAACAGGGCAGTATTCAAGATACTTTAAGTCCCACAACTAGCGACACCCAGATGGATCTTAAAGCTCCTCATACCTTGCCACATTTGACCCTGGCTCTCCTGGAACTATGGCATCCACGGGTTGGGCCAGCTTAAATGTTTGTTTAGGTGGCAAGGTTAAAACAGCTCGAATTAGATGCTATGTGTCACAAAAAGCCACGAACCAATGCTTTTGATCTAGGCAAGCATATTGCCTTGGTGCCTTCATTTTGTGACTCAAAGGTGGACTCATATTTTGCTGCATTTGAAAGAATTTCACTGACATTGAATTGGCCCAAAGATGTGTGGCCAATCTTACTTCCGTGTAAGTTAGGTGGCAAGGCACAGGAAGTAGTTTCCTCCCTTTATTTTAAGGAGAGCATGACCTATGAGACAATTAAAGAAACTGAACTTTGTGCATATTAACTTTGATAAATGGTGTTCTTCTACCAAGGCAACAAGTTTTGAGTCTCTCCGACAACTCGTGTTGCTAAAGATTTTAAATCTTCTCTACCAGAGAATATTGTTATATATCATAATGAGCAGAATGTGAGTTCCCTGACAAAGGTGGCCGATTTTAGCCAATGAGTTTGTTTTAACTTGTTTTTACGTTTGTTTAAGTTTGTAATTGCTCCAAAAAAACTCCAGGCCAGTGAGGTCGCAGGCTGTAGACCTTCTATCTGTCCTTCACAAAGAAGGAACTCAAAGAAGAAGGAACAAAGAATCGAGACTGGCGTGAGTGCTATTATTGACATAAGAAAGGGCACATTGATAATGTTTAATGTTAAATAAAAAGCAGTCAGCTAGCTCCTTCTCTACCCATCCACTACAACCAAAAGGTGTCAAAGCATTCCAGGATGAATGTTTCAAACCATTCATCTTTGAGGGATTTGTTTCATTGACTGGAGATCCTAAAGATCAGCGGTCAGTCAGCATTTTGACAGATACTGGGTGTCATTTATGCTGTCCGATGTTTTACCCCTGACTGAACAGTCGTCTTGCCATTCTAACGTTCTAGAACAAGGTATTGAGATGGGGTATGTGCCTGCACCACTGCATCAGGTCCATGTTTGCTGTGACCTGCTAACTGGATTCTTCAAGGCGGCGGTCTGCAAGGCTCTACCAGTTGAGGGAGTAGACTTGATTTTGGGTAATGATATTGCGGGAGGGAAGGTGATGCCAGTACCAGTATTGGAGTATTGATCCGCTTTCCAAGAGTCTTTCTTCTGCCCTTAGCAGAGAGGAAGTGAAGGAGGTGAAAATGGCTTACTTTGTGGAGGATGGTATGTTGATGCGTAAATGGACAACCCCTTCAGCAGGAGGTATGGACTGGGGTGCCAGTTATCAGGTTGTTGTCCCTGTTAGTTAGCGTAAAAAAGTGCTAGCTTATGACCATCCTTTGTCTGGTCACATGGGCATCAATAAGACGAATGATAGGGTCCTGTGGCATTTGTTTTGGCCTGGTTTAAAGAAATATGTTCACGACAGTACCTGGTACTGTCGTGAATGCCACACTTGCCAGGGAAGCCGAATCAAGTAATTCCTCCAGCCCCGCTTTGTCCTATCCCTTTCATTGGAGAACCATTTGAGACTGTGGTTATTGATTGTGATGGGCCTTTGCCTAAAACTAAGTCAGGTAATCAGTTTCTGTTGACTGTAATGTGTTCTGACACCAGGTTTCCAGAAGAAGATTTCCCCCTTGCGAAGGTCACTGCTCAGGTTGTCATTAAGGCTTGAATTACGTTTTTTTTCCACCTTTGGTTTGCCTAGACTAGTACAAACTGATCAACGTACTAATTCGACTCAAAAATGTTTAATCAGGTGATGAAAACTTTAGGGCATTGAACACGGATGTTCCAGTGCCAACCATCTTCAGTGTCAGGGCGCCATAGAAAAGTTTCATCAAACCTTGAAGTCCATGCTGCGTAAGCACTGTCTTGACTCTGTGAAAGACTGGGATGAGGCTGTGCCTCTGGTTCTGTTCGCAGCAAGTGAAACCACACAGGAGTCCCTCGGGTTTAGTCCTGCTGAGCTGCTGTTTGGACACTCGGTCAGAGGATCTCTTAAGGTATTTAGAGAGACTTTGGTCAACACTAGAGAGTGCTCTCACAAGATTCCTGAGTATGTTCACCGGCTTAAAGAGTGTTTGAATATAGCTCTCTAGCAAAGGATGTGTTGGACTCTTCCCAGTTAAATATGAAGAGGCAGTATGATAAGAAAGCACATGCCAGATCCTTTCAGACAGGTGAAAAGGTTTTGATGTTATTGTCAGTCTGACAACATCATACAGACCCCAGGTCACAGACATCACGTGTTTGCCCTGTAAACATGCTGAGGTAAGTATCAGCATGTTTTTATGCCTCAGAAGATTCCCCAGTGGTACACCAGCCAAGGCAATATGGTCTGTTGTCTTGGGTAACGCAGCAGTTTCCACCATTGGTCTTTCTGAAGGGGGTGAAGAGGATGGTCTCATCCTGCGTAGTGCTTCTCCACAAGGCGCCAGACGGGCAAATTCAAAGGTGTTGTCAGATTTGTCATCTCATTGTTCTTACCTGTCTACTAGTAAAAGGAAGGATATTGAATCCTACCTGTTTCCTAGGGAAACAGGTAGGACAAGGCTATGTCCGTCAAGTGGATGTAAAAATTGCTGCCATCGATGAGTTCCCTGTCCCACAACTCAGCGATAGCTACACAGGTTCCTGGTGGATGGCTGGATGGTTTCTGCAGACACTTCTCAACTGTTGCTGCACCTCTCACAGGTCTGACTGGCCCAACAAAACCTTTTGTGTGGTCAGAAGAGTGTCAACATTATTTTGAAGGTATTAAGTCAATGCTGTGTTGTGCCCCTGTACTGTCTGACCGAAACGGTGCTCTTCCCTTTACACTTGAGGTGGACGCTAGTGGCATCGGAACCGGTGCAGGAGGATGACCAAGGTCTTGAAAATCTGCCTGGTTAGTTGATCAGCATCAAACAGGAAACGTTGGTCCTGTTGTTCGCCCTGCAGCATTTTCAGGTATACATGGGGGCCAGCATGCAACCTGTTGTGGTTTACACTGACCACAGCCCTCTAGTCTTTTTTTGTCTAGAATGTATAATCACAATCAGCGTCCCATGCGCTGGTCGTTGATTGCTCAAAATTATAATCTCGTCAAAAAACATAGGAAAGGAACTGAAAATGTGTTGGCAGACGTGCTGTCTCGGGCTACTTTGGAGTAAAAGTGGGATTTTTTGTTCTTAAGTGTGGGGTTGTTACGCGCAGTGCTTTATGCCTGCACTTGTATTGTTTACTGTGTGTGTGTCCCTTTAACTATCACAACAGATCCAGGAGCTGCAGATTATTTCCAGTTGCCACCCACATGACTGGCCCAAGTGAGGGAGTGGAAAATCTCAAACACAGAGGCCACCCACTGATTGGTCCACCACATCTCAAAAGTCCCACTGAAGCAGATATAAATGTGTGCATTTCCTGTTGAAGGCAGATTAGCACTTGCGATTGCCACCGAGATCACTGACTCACCACAAATTTGTATTTCACAATTAGTCTCTCGCCTGATGTACTGGGTTACGTATACGTCCCTTCTGCCTCTAGACAGCCATTAGAGTCATAACAATTCTAAATAGTTACATGAGATTTGCATCCTTAGATAGTTATATGACATGCGTATCCAATTAGGATGCTTTATGGAGACAAAGGAAAAGGAAGATAAAGAAAAAACGGTGAAT
Organism: Molva macrophthalma; assembly: GCA_027123675.1. Taxonomy (NCBI): domain Eukaryota; kingdom Metazoa; phylum Chordata; class Actinopteri; order Gadiformes; family Lotidae; genus Molva; species Molva macrophthalma. Next base: position 15,621,904 of record JAOPJO010000069.1, on the reverse strand, counting down.
GACTTTATAAAGAGTAAAGACACTGGCAGGTAACTGAAAGATAGGTGATTGATGAGAACGCAAACATAACAACCCATGGACACAGAAGTTGGCATCGTAATTAAAAATTGCTTCCGATAGCATTGAAGTTCTGTTGTTATTTTTTCCATTAGTGTTGAAGTGTAACGATTCCACCATCAAAGCTCCTCCCGCCGCCTTCATCCGATTCACCAATCAGTGTTCACATAGTCTACCAAAATGTGTGACTAAAATACTAAACCGGACATTGATACCTAGCCTGGAGACCATCCCTATTACGTGACCTCACATTGTGATGCACTACACGGATCAGTCTGGACCTCCAGCCGCACACATCGATTTCCTGAAGTTACTATGTAATCGGGGCTAAACAGGGACTGCGTCGAAGTTGATGACGTAAAATACAGCCCGCTGCTGGCAGAACAGTACTTGGGTCTCCCAAAGCATCGAGCGGTAACGTTAACAGTAGTAGAGTAAATATTGCCAAAAGTGCAGTTATTGCAGGAATCAATCTATCAAAGAAGAAGAGTATGCCCTAGCAGAGTTTATCGGTGAAAAAAACGTATTTGCTCTTAATCGACTGGATAAGTTGGAGAAGTTTGTCTGTCAAGGCAAGTACTCCCGCCCACTGAGATGGGAGGCTAGAAGTCCAGACTGATCTGTGTAGCGAAACAGAATGTGACGTCACGTGATCTGGATGATCTCCAGGCTAATTGATTCCTGCTGCTTTCCTGAATTTGCAGGGCAGGATTGCAGCAGGAATCAACGGCAGTATTTATCTACTGTTTCAATTTGAAGTGCAGGGTGACAGTAGGATCGCTATCTTATCCGATATCAATGGTTTTCTGCATCTCTTGAAATGAGTGAATGTGAACCGTGAGACGAACCGTGTCTCCGATCTTCAGTCCGGAGCAGGACTTTAGTCCCGGGATGAGCTGTCCGTTCAGACAGGTGGCGTTGAAGGACAGAGACAGCTCCTCTGGGACGCCCAGCACCTCCAGCTCCACCTTGGAGCGGATTTTCTACACACGCAAACGTGCACGCACACATGCACACAAACACACACACACACACACAAACACACACACACACCAATATACCGTAAGTCCACACCCATGTAACAACTTAAATTGTAGCCATGCTGGAGAAGGGACTGTACTGACTACAAATTGACATTAACGAGTTCGTCCTCTAACATGTGGATTCAAGTTGTCTTGAAACAGCACTAGAGAAAGATAATATATGTGTGTGTGTTTGGGATGGCGTCTTCCAATGAGTTCGATATGTGGTGTGGATGACTTGCCAACCCAGCGCTTTGCTGCAGCGCGTGTGGAGACCAAAGCGAAGCTCCCAATCTGGATGTTGTTTGAATTGACATGCTAGTTCATGACCTTATCTTCACTCATCCCATTTCACTTTTCTTCTTGTTGCTTGAGGAGCGGAAGGGATGCTAGCAGACACTTTTATCCAAAGCGACTTACTGTACAACGATTCTAACAGGTTCTAACAGATGACGGTAGTATAGTATAGAATAGTCCATGTGTATAAGTATGTATGTGTGTGTGTTTGTGCATTTTTAAGTGCTAACTAAGACTTTGTCTTACAATACCGTGAGCGCATGCATGGGAAATGCTAACCCTGTGTTGATGAGGCCTTGCTCTTCCAATTGGGCTGAACAAGAACATGTGTTGGAGTGCCTGTGTCAATGGGTGTGTGTGTGAAGACGACACACTTTGTTTTGAGGGCTCTGCTCTCCAAAAGTTCCTGTGTCGAAGATCTTGGGGTCTTGTTTGATCCTATGCTTTGTTTTGATCAGCATCTTAGAATCATTGCTATAATCTGACTAATGTGAGCCGCACAGTATGCTGAGACGCTCCTCCACGCACGTATATCGTCTAGGCTAGATTACTGTAATGCACTGTTCTCCTGTTTACAGAACTCCACCACGAAAAACCTCCAGCATGTGCAGAATGCCACTGCTAGACTCCCAACTAGAACCACACAATTCAACCACATTTCTCCTATCCTCTCCTCCCTCCACTGGCTTCTAATTACTGCAAGGTCAGGTGCTACTGCTTCCCCATAAAATCCTGCACGGATTAGCACTATGCTACCTGAAGGACTAAGTTAGTTCCGCCCATCCGGTCTTCAGGAGCTGGCCTTCTTTCACTTCCAAAAGTAAAAAAAAGAAATCAGCAGGAAGTGTTCTCTTATCGACCGCCCTATCTGTGGAACAGTCTGCCACCTGTAATCAGGGAAGCTGACTCTGCTGAAAATGTCCAATCCAAACTTAAAACCTACCCCTTTACTGTCTCATTTGGCTCCTAGGAGTGTCCCTCAGCTCTCATTACATCAAAATCGACCTGTTAGCCAGCACTAGCCTACCCCTGCTGCAGATAGGTACTAGATTAGAGGTTTCCACCATGTTCCTTGTTCACCCTGCCCCATCTAACATAATGCCGTCTCTGTTTTAGGGTGTTGCTGAGATGGTGACTGGACGCCTGGCCAACCCCAGCGGATGGCTACCAGCTTACCCACCAGCCATTTTCCATATTTTTTATTGTATTTAAAATGTTTGCTTGTAATACTACCATGTAGGTCAATTTGGGGGGCTCGGTCTTCGGGGGTGCATTGATATATGGCCTGTAAAGCCCTTTCAGACTGTAACTGTGATAAAGGGCTAAATCTTATTTAATTGATTTGACTGTTTGTGTGTGTGTGTGTGTGTGTGTGTGTGTGTGTGTGTGTGTGTGTGTGTGTGTGTGTGTGTGTGTGTGTGT
>JAOPJO010000069.1:15605864-15619006 GCA_027123675.1 Molva macrophthalma | reverse complement strand
GTGTGTGTGTGTGTGTGTGTGTGTGTGTGTGTGTGTGTGTGTGTGTGTGTGTGTGTGTGTGTGTGCGTGTGCGCGTGTGTGTGTGTGTTCTGTTCAGGTGTACGCACATGCACATGTATACACATGCACATGTGTATATGATGTATATTCACGTGAATCAGTGTGTTTATGTGGGTCTGTGAGAGTGAGTGAGGAAACATGCATGTGTGTGTGCTACTCACTGCGTAGGCCTTCAGTATGAGCTGGATAACATTGCCCGAGTCCTTGGACAGCATGCCCACCGTGGTGCCAGGTATCAGCTCACTGTAGTTCTGATGATTGTTATTAGTATTAATATTATAATGTATTAGATCATTATTGAACTGTTATTAGTAGGCTATTGGTAGCCTGTGTAAAAGCAACCTAGCGAGTATTTCTTAAATTTTGTTTTTAAGTTTAGGCTTTCTAAACTCTGATTGAGGTGACTCTTTCTTTACATTGTGTTTGAGAGATGACATTACCTGACATCAGTTACTCATGAAATAAATAAGAATAATAATGTTGCTGATAATCGGCTTATTAATAACATTAAATATTATTTGCAAAACATCCAAGCCTAGCTGTTGAACACGGGGAACATGCCAAGTCCAGGGAGGCTAGCTGCTGTCTGAGGCTTCTGGGTAATGACAGGGTACTCATGCGTGTTTTGGTGAATAATTCAATGTTGCAAAAACCGCAATGTTTCCACTGTTCTTTCCAACTGGATTATTTTACTTTCCTCAAACACTTTCCAGGTTCCAAAGTTTTTTAGATCGTAGACACATTCAGACAGTTCCTCCTGGTCATGTGATCACATGTTATTCTTTTACAGAAACCATGTTTTGTAGCATACAGAGAAACGGGCCAAGACAGGAGTGGAGATGCTCCGCAACAAATTGTTATATTACATAGTAATAGAACATTTATAGCTTAGTGTTTATAGCCCTTTAGCTTGCAGGATAAACCAAGCTGGTCTTGGCCAACCTCTCATGGATCCTTTGACACTTTACTCATTGAAGGTTTTTACACATATTTTTATTTGTACTACTATTTATATTGGGAAGTGTTTCTTCATTTCTTCATATGGGGCTGCGATTTGCCTGCAATTTACGCAACTTTGGACATGAATTTCAACTGAATTTCATTGTGTCATACTTGGATTTTGCAATTAATTCATTTACTATAAGATTTCACAACATTTCTTATTGTTCTGCTTTGTAATATTCTTTAACATCTGCCATGTCTCATGCACATGTGACATGCTTTATAAGCACGGCACAGAGACCAGTTTGTGCTTAACGTAAAGGATAAGTGTGTCAGTTACCTGGTAGAGAGAGACGACCGACTGGGTGACGGCAAATACCAGGTTAATGTTGTTCTCGGACATCTTCTCATTGATCAGAGCCAGAGAGGGGTAGTCCTGAAATACAGACACACCCACATGTAAACACACCCACGTGCACACACACACACACACACACACACACACACACACACACACACACACACGGGGAGCACACACACACACAAACACACACACACACACACACATGTGGCCATGCGGTCTCACACACACACACACACACACACACACACGGCGAGCACACACACACACACAAACACACACACACACACACACAAACACACACACACAGACTTGAAAGTATTGAAAGCACGCATACGCACAAACCAATGTGAAGCAGACACACAGACACACAGATACACAAACAAAACCATATATTTGCTGTTTTGTCAACCCAAAAAAATGTGTCTTCCTTACCTATGGAGCCTGATGACTTGGTGCCCAACGCCTGCTCCCCGATCCTGGTAAGCGCTTTGTAGTAGGCGTCGCTGGTGGTGGCAAGGGCTGAAGCACACAGACACACACACACACACACACACACACACACACACACACACACACACACATACACACCAATGTCACACACTCGTTCAATTGGAATGGTTGTCATACTTTCGCAGACATGGCTGAGATTTGGCTGCTATCTCGGCCAGGTCTCTCTTGTAAAAGAGTGTTACACCTTAATGAGTCCATCCTGGTGAAATAATGGTAAAACAAAATGCTAACTAAAGTAAATAACTAATCGCTGTCCATGTCAAGACCACACTGCTAGTTACTATTTGAATTGGTCAGCTATACTGTCACGTCCTTCTCCCTGCTTTTTAATCAAGCAAGATCTTTTGGTTTTAATAGATGTATAGATTCTTGACAGAAGAAGCCACTTGCAAATGTAAACTGTTTTACCAGAGTAGTGAGATTTCATTGTTCACAACTCGGTTGTCCTAGCTTGCAAGAGAAGATTCTGAATAATAAAAACAAAGCGTAGCAAAGTGACACCAGTCCTTTAATGTCATGAAGGACCATGAAGGTACAATTGACACAACATGGTTTAGTCATCGCCAAGCTTTCTAAGTAACTAACCTAAAGCGGCCATTTACGAATCATTCGGCTCACACGTGTCAGTATTGAGTCTGAGTAGCGAAAAAAGCTGAGCAATTGCAGAGAGGCAGCTCGGTCAAAACCCCTTTGTTCCTCATACACAACCTTCTCCACACTCACCTCTGCCTCACTGTCACTTACTGCAGATGTTAACTAAATCAAACGATGGTCACATCAGTCGTAAGGATGGAAACTTTGCTGACAATACTGCTCTGTAACTTTATGGAATGACTGTGAAGGATTTGATTTTGAGGACATGAAAAGGTCTATTTCCTTCTCAAGATTTCTTCCTTGCTAATTAAGGGAGTTTTTTCTTGAACTCTGGGGGGATAGGGCTAGGGGGGTTTCATAAATATATGGCCTATTAAGCCCTTTGAGACTGTAACTGTGATTAAGGGCTATACAAATACAGTTGAATTGAATTGAATTGAATTGAATTGAATTGAATTGAATTGAATTGAATTTAATTTAATTTAATTTAATTTAATTTAATTTAAAGTTTCCATTGGCAACCTTGGATCACTCAAAATAGAATATTCCTCCATAAATCACTGCAAAATGTAAATGTTGTTTCTACAACAATAGAAGATGCATGGGTCAACCAATGTGGTTATGTTTTAGTTGAATTTGTTTATGAACATAAAAGATCTGAATCATAATGCGCATCGATATATCACCTTTGCACTTTGCACTTCCAGTACAACACACTGCTTGCTTGGACCTCAATTTTGCAGCACGATATATTTGAGAAGTATCCCACGAGGTTGATCCACTTAAGGTTTTTCATCTCTGCGATTTAGTTGATTTTGCTTAGAATAAACGCAGCAGCAGTATAAAACAGTGGAGCATAACATCTTTTTTTAGTTAGGTTAACAATATGAGGACCCAACAGTCAAGTCAGTTGTACTTATGTTTTCTTTTATGTCAATGCTTATTTCACTTAGTTGTGCCATACTTCCTATAATAACATTGTGCTGCGTGATTTTGGTTGCTTCTCCTTACACTGTAATTAAAACAAAACAAATATGCACATTGTTTTTTAGAAACAATGTGAAATATTTAGATTTTCACTATAACGCAATCTTGGTCACTAAAGGACCCAATGACCCAGTTATAGGGACGGTTAAGTGTACCATTCATGTAGCTGTGAAGGAAACTCCTTTCCTACCCAAGGTAATTAACATTGAACAACAGAGAGGACTAGAAATACTGAATCAAACCTGATATATTTCTTCATTACTTAAATTGGAAATCAATTGGTCATTTGCTGTGTAAAACAAATAGGTTGTCCAATGAGATGTTCTCCCATGTGAGGAGGCCTTAACAATGTGTTGAATTGTATTCGATTTTCTCATCCAACACTACTACTTTCTGTCCGGTTGATTTGTAGGGAAACTTGGTCACGCAAAACTTATGTAGTTATGTAGTTTTGATTGTATGGTTTGTTCACAGCCTCACTTGTAAATTGCTTTTAAATTGCTCTGCTGAGTCACTATATGTAAATGTACACATGGAAACTGTTCTCAGAGTTTTAGACTGCCAGTGATGAGAGTGGAGGTGTTAGGGGGGAGGGGATGGCCAAGACGGGGAAGCGTTGTGGTAGGAAACCAGCACACTACTTTCCGTCTCTAAAGGAAGGTATGACATGTTGACTGTGTGTCGGGGGGCTTAAAAAGCGGTCGTTTTTTTCAATCGCACACAAATCAAGTCAGTACTTCTCGTTGGTGTCCAGATAAGAGTTATACACTATGTCAAAATGTATCCTTCTTGTGCCTCTTGTGCTTCTCATCACTGTTTATATGGCCTGCAGCGTCTCTGCTCAAGGTATGTACCATCATGTATATTTTCCTCACCTACATCACTCATTTTGTATTTTATAGTCTATAGTTGAAGTATAAAAAACGATTGTGTACTATAAAATAAGTGTAAAATAATGCAATGTTACAAAATTGGAATGACAACTTCCTTTAACAGTGAGAATGAGGCGGATGCTGTTCATTCACACATTGTCTCCTCCACTTTGCTTCTTTCTCCAGGTGGAATCGCCCGTTGCTGTCGGAAGTTTAAAGGAACCGAAGTGAGGCTGCAAAAACTGTTGAGCTACTATGTGCAGAGAAAAGACCCATCATGCCCTCTGCATGCAGTCGTGTAGGTTTTTATTTTTAACACCAACAATATTTCATTTTACAACAAAGCAATAATAAACCTTAATGAACTAATGAACCTTGCCCTTCCTCCTGTCTGCAGTTTTACCACAGTCAGGAACAAGCGAATCTGTTCTGAGCCGAACAAGCCGTGGACCAAAGAGAGTGTGGCCCGCCTAGATGCAAGAGGGAGACCTCCACACATGGGGTTCCAGAGGACACTCACGCCACAAGACCCCTCTCCTGAGAAGGGCCATACGTAGTAGTTTAGCTGGGACAGTATAGACACAACAACTACATCAATGTTTTGTTTTGTGAACTGACTTTATGATTACCATACTTTATTTTTATATGTACATTTTTGGACAAAATGTACAAATCAACCGACAATTTAGGATTGTCATTTAATTGTGTTGAACTATTTTATACATTGTGTATTTTTTAACTGTATAACCATGATTATCAATACAATACTATATATAATTATTATAACTTGTTATGAATATTAGTCTATGAAGTATTAAATTAATTAAAATGATCATTTGTAAATAAGAATGAATGTACTATTCAATTTGTACCTGTATTCTATGTATGTCTGTATTGCTAAGTATTAGTGACAAATAAATAGGATGAGTTAAAGTATTTGGACTCAGTCTCTTTGCCAGAAGTGCGCCTTTCAACGAGCTGTTATTCTGAAAGACGCTCTTCCTCCAGATTTAAAATATGCCCATTAATCCAGTCCCCTTCATCAGCGCCTCTCTTCCCCTTACACAGAAGAATGGGTGGGGATGTGTGAAATTATTAACTCTTCTAACCGATTTATCTGGCTGAAAAAACGTGTAACAGACCATGTAAAGATCATCCATTAGGTGCTGCCAAATGGTGACGCACAACATTTATTGGAACGCTGTCCAGTCATTCAGCCAAGTGACTGATTCGCCGACCATTGCTCTGCCTCTACACATTTGTACAAATATGGTCTAAGGATGTCGGTCGCAAGCTCTGGAAACGTCAAGTTGTAAACCCGTTTCCGCTCATCTTCTCAGTACAACATATTTTACTGAAGACCACTGGTTGTGGGAAACCTTCATGGTTGTGAAAGAGAGTGAGAGAGAGAGAAAGAAAAAGAAAAAGAGGTGTGAGAGAGAACCTATAGAGGGACAGAGAGACAAAGAGAGACAGAGAGGGACAGAGAGAGAGACAGAGAGAGACCCAAGAGAGAGACAGAGAGGTGGGAGTGAACCTAGAGAAAGACAGAGATGGAGAGAGACAGAGAGGGACAGAGAGAGAGACAGAGAGAGACCCAAGAGAGAGACAGAGAGGTTGGAGTGAACCTACAGAGAGACAGAGATGGAGAGAGACAGAGAGAGACAAAGCCAGAAAGATACAAATACAGAGAGAGTGTGTGTGAGAGAAAGTGCAAAAGCCTTCCTCACCACTGAGCTTGCGGGGAAGTTCTGGGGGTCTGAAGAGGAAAAGGAAGGTGTTTGGGGTTTGGTTTCTGCTACTTGCTTGCACCACAACACAATGGGTGATGCATTTGTGCTCTCTACAAATGGTTACAACAGCAACTCCCATCAACGGCATTGAATTGGCTCCCCTTTGGGTTCAATAAATACTGGTGAGTTGAATCATTAAATGTGAATTAAAAGTGACCAACACTTTTGATTTTTTAATGGCCCTCTTGCGTGATTCTTAAAAAATGACCAATGGAAATCTACATACCGAATGTTTACCTGATTCAAAATGTAACTTCAAGTATGTTAACTACACATTTTCACAAATTGCCAATTCTTTAGCAAATTTAGGTTAGTTAATTGGCTTAAGGTAATAACTTTAGCTAAATAAATCCACTGTGCTTTCATCCAAAATCAACGTGATCTCCAACCTAAACGACAGAATAGTTTGTTTGTGTAGGTCATCCAAAAGGACCCATATGAACGTTTTAGCCCCTATTGACTGTTCGAAGAAACAGCAATTTGTCCCTTACGTCAAGGTTCTGTCTGCCAAAACAAAATGGATGACAATCGTTATATTCTCAATAGATAAAGCAACATTTTAAGATAGTTTCGACATTCAAATGTGCTTTGATATCATTTCTACCGCTAAATTAGCATTTTGTTTTCGTGATCTTCAGTCAGTGAATGTATATGATGTTTAGTTTGTTAGTTAATGCAACGTTTTCTATTGTTGCCATGGTGATTCATATAGACGCTGCTATCCCTGAAACCACGCAGCTTGCATGTTGTTTGAATCATTGTCATTGCATTGTGTAACGTTAGTCATCTGAGCTGCTATGTTATGTGTTACTATTACCGATGATGTTCTTTCAATAAAAACATTGATTTTTGAGTGACCCACGGATGATATATGTATTCTTCTTCTTTGGGACGGACTAAGACGACGTATTTTTGTGGGGCAAACCGGAAGATATACCCGCTTTGCTTCCACCGAAAAATCCATTCCAACGGTTCATTTTATACATACATTATATATACAGATAATCATGATAAATTAACCCTGCTTTAACATTTTTTTGAAGTGATAGTGCATCAATAAAGTAAAGGCAAGTCAAAAAAGATTTTCAAAAGACCATGTTCATAAAATTATGAACATGGAGGTCCTAGAACTACAGGAAGTGATGCATCACACACCTTTCACAGGGGCACAGAATGAGTTGGGAGTTACATAGAAGTCTGGTCTCTTTTATATGAATCAGGGCATTAAGGTTTACTAAAATATTATAGATAATATACTATACATTTAGCCCTACAGGAAGTTATGTAATTAGTAGGTGACATAGGGGTCAAGGACACTTGGGAGTGAGCAAGACACCTGGGTTCTCTTTTATATGAAAGAGGGCCTCAAGGACAAGTACGATTATACATTTGGGGGCTCTAGCCCTACAGGAAGTAACTAAAAAAGCCTCAGAAAATGCTCCATCTCGTGACCTCTCACCCCCTTGGCCTACTTCTGAGAGTTTGAGGTAAAATGCTTCCCAGACCTACACCCCACCGATCCAACACGCTTATATAAGAATCAGACCTTTATCTCATGAAAAAAAGATTATGAGCGAAATGTACATATTTCGGTATGTACCGAAATGTACATATCTCATAAGGGGCGCCACGCCCCTTATGAGATATAAAAAAGTTCCTGTACATTTCGAGTCCTTTTTGACCCCATATATGAAAAACCTGTCCACAGGCCAGCTGTCTTTACATGCGTTAAGGCACAAGTTTCTATCTCAAGTCCACCGGAAGTGGGGAACTTGAAACCGACACCGTTTTATGCCTATTTACTCTAAGGTTGGAGGTCACGCCCCTTTTTGTGCCCTTTCAAGATGGATAGAGATGCCAAAATTCATACACACGTTCCCCTGGGTCCCAGCAATGACAGATCCGCAGCTTAGGGGTGGGGTTTGCAGATACTCGAGCTTTTCACAGTGATCCCACGGCGCCCCCTGGTTGGTAGGTCTAATGGCCAAGTTCCTATCTCTTTCCAATGACTTTAGATTAATGTATTGCCATGCCTTTTATTTCCAATGTGTTTCAATGCCGCATTTGATGATGCTTTGTGAATCACTTCCTGTAGGGCTAATTGAATATCGTATATATATCCTTGAGGCCCTCTTTCATATAAAACAGATCCCAGGTCTCTTGCTCACTCCCAAGTGTCCTTGACCCCTAGGTCACCTACTTCCTAGTTCACCTATTATCTACACATTTTTGTAAACCTTAATGCCCTGATTCATACAAAATGTATATATAACATTCATCTTTGGAGTGGATTTTCGGGTGGAAGCAAAGCCAACATTAACTTCCGGGTTGCCCCACAAAAACACTTCGGCTTAGTCTGTCCCAAAGAAGAAGAATAATGTCATCCCTGGGTTACTCGAAAATCAACGTTTCTATTGAAAGAATATCATCCAACAGCGGTATTTTATGTAATGATTATCTTGTTAAACAAAGTGTATTTATAAAAGGACAATTGGAATGGATTTCTTACAGCGGAAGCAAAGCAAACGAAGACTTCCGTTGTGCACCACAAAAACATCCTAATCCATCCCAACAAAGAATAAATGTCATCCCTGGGTCACTTGAAATTTTTTATTTGAAAGAACATCATCAGTTACATAAAATAGCACTTAACACAACAGCTCACATCACTACACAAAGCAAAGACATTGATTCAAACAACATGCAATCTGAGTGGTTTCAGGGATAGCAGTGTCCATATGAATCACCATGGCAACGATAAAAAACTCAGCCCAAGCCCCCAGGGACGGCCGCTTGAAGGTTGGGCGATATGATGGACTCACTTCATGGGAAACATACTGGGCACAGTTTGGTCTTCTAGCAACAGCCAATGGCTTGCCGAGAGAGCTGTCCATTTAATCTCAGCATTGGAAGGTGAGGCTTGGAAAGTAGTGCTGGATGTGACAGCAGTGGAGAACCCACAAGCTATACCAGGGCCCTAGAGAGACACTTTGGGAACACCACCCCCGCACTTGTGATGCGGCAGAGGTTCAACAAACGAGTGCGGGCACCTGGAGAAAAGCTAGGAGTGTTTGCAGCAGAGCTGCGCTAGCTCGCTCAAAGAGGATTCCCTGAGTTTAATGATGCAACGCGCTTGGTGCTAACCAAAGAGGCATTCATTCATGGCCTTCTACCCCTCCCATTACGCCACCAAGTCCGGCTTGCTGACCCACAGACCCTGGAAGCAGTTCTAGAGAAAGCACTGGCAGTGGAAGACATCCTCATAGAAGGTTTCGAGCATCACCCCAGACAGGTGTTGACACGCCCTAAGATTCAAGCCTTTCAGTCTGCTGGACCAACCTCTCTCTCAATGGGCCCAGGACGCCCCCCCCCCCCCGGCACCAGAAGATCGACAGAGGCAAATCGGCTGGATGTGCAACCAGGGAGGTCAACATGACGCTTCTGTCCGGTCCCTGATTCCGGATAGAGAATACTGAGAATTGTTTACTTGGACTGGACTTTCTGTGTAAGGCAAGGGCAATACTGGACTTCAACACACAGACCATTACTTTCCCGGATGGGATGTCCATCCCCTTTCTGAGTGATCCCCTCATTGCCGAAATTACTAAGAATGTAATTGGGGACATTGATATGCAAGTAGACCCACGATGTTCTCCAGAGGCTCCAGAGGAGCCAGAGGCTCCTTTTGCAGAAAGCCTTCTTCCACTGCCCAATGACAAACCCACAGCCTCAGTCTCAGTGGACAACCAGCCACATTTACCTGCATTTATACAGACCGCAAGTGTAGCCCCCATCTCTGAGAAAGAGTCAGCAGCCATTGCAACTGTCATGGACCTTTGGGAGAAGAATCATGAAGGCCTAAATTTGGAGCAGCAGGATAGGCTCTGGAACCTCCCGCATGAGTATCGAAATATTTTTTCCACCGACCCCAATGATGTGGGTCTCACACACTTGGTTACGCACTCTATCAATACTGGGGATGCACAGCCAATCCGCCAGTGGCCTAGGCGACTTCCCTATGCCCGCCAAGCTGCTGCGAACCAGATGCTACAAGAGATGAAGGATGCTGGTATTATCGAGCCATCAGCAAGTCTGTGGGTGTCATAAATCGTTATGGCTCCTAGGAAGGATGGGAATTGGAGGTTTTGTGTCAACTTCCAACCCCTGAAGGACAAAACAGTGAAGGCCTTCTATCCACTGCCACAGATAGACGAGTCCCTCAACTATGTGGCCGGCTCAGCATGGTTTTCCTCGTACTCCTCTGGAGTGGATATTGGCAGGTGGCCATGGCTCCAGAGGACAAAGCCAAGACCGCCTTTACCATGGGACGGGGCCTGTGGCAATTCACCACCATGCCGTTCAGGCTGTGCAACTCCCCAGCAACATTTGAGAGGCAGATGGAAAAGGTCCTTGTCAGTGTTTCCCCGAGCGCTGCCTCGTCTACCTCAATGATCTCCTCCTCCAGTTTTGACTCAGCACTCGAGATCCTGAGTGAGGTACAGGAGCGGATCAAGTGTGCAGGCCTGAAGCTTCGTCTGGGAAGTGCAGCTTTCTGCAGTGGGAGGTCTCCTTCCTGGGTCACAGAGTAAGTTGAGCTGGCATCATGACAGAACCAGACAAGGTAGCGGCTGTCCAGGATTGGCCTACCCCACTGATGTCCACCACCTGAGATCCCATTTAGGATTGGCATCCTACTACAGGTGTTTTGTGGCTGGATTCTCTACTGTGGCTGTGCCTATGTTCAATTTACTGCACAAGGACACACCCTACGAGTGGGGACCAGATCAGGACGCAGCCTTCCACCAGCTGAAACAGGCCTTATGCAAGGACCCAAAATCTTATTTTTTAAAAATATTTCACATGATCTTTTACAAAGGAATCTATTCAATTTTGTCACTGTCACTAAAATAAGACCATCAATAAGAGAAAACAAGTGTAAAATCCTACGTTTTGTCCAGTCTCCGCCAAACAGTTAGTGAATGTTCTACTCTGCTTCAAACTCAAGACGCGTTCTTTCTGTCACATTGAAGAGCCTCGTCACATCGACATCATGATGAAGGGACACCGGCGGTGAGAGGGTGTGCGTGGCTGTTGATGGCCGCGTCCGAGAGAGGGTAAAGCCTCTCGGACACTTTTAGTTTAACGCCACGATGTGTGGTGTATTTCATATACAACATCGCCCATTATAACATTCATAAACAACAACGGTAGCCTAAAAAAAGCATCACAAAGTTGCAATGGGGTGTAACAATGGGGATGACACGCTACCCTTCTTCCTACAACTCTCCGCCCAAAGTTTTAAATCTCACTTACACTTTAAAGTTCCCGCAAAATGACCAAATAACTTGGGTCCAAATTGGTTGACTTAGTTTATTACTACAATATAGACCAAAAACAAGAGGTCTTGAAAGACGTTAGAAAAATGCCCTCTGACTTCTGTTGCGTGGGCCCTTCAAGAATTCCTATGGGGGGGGAATTTTTGTTTTGCTCACTCACATGCGATTGTGGTTCTAAGAACAGACACGTACATACGTACACACACACACACACACACACACACGCGCGCACACGCACAGAATTAGACTCCAGGATGTGGTATTTTCAGATCTTTGAAAGCTTTATCTAAATGTCAAATGTGGTTAGAATACGACGAGAGTATGAATAAGTATGAGAGAAAGTATGAATACTGCCACTACATAAAATATAGTAGCAGTATTTGTTGATTTGTGGTGTTTTTTGTCTTCCTTTTAATCACCAACAATCTTTCAAAACAAATGTTTTGAATAGTTCCTGTGTTTTGTGCATTTGCTCCTACTCTTTGTTTCAATCAATATTTATAATAGCAACAATGCATTCCTTACAAAGTTGAATAAATTACTAATTGCAGTGGCCAATTATAATATTTGTATTGCATCTACATAACTCAATGCCCACTTAAAACCGGCAATTGATGGTATGGGGAAATTACAGGGCCACAGAAAATGTATTGACTCTTGACCCTTTTCTTTTCCTTTTGTTTTGTTTTATTTACAAAAAACAATTACAATAGGGCTGCTATAAACCATTGCCAACCAAGCAATTAAGTGGACCACAAATTAAAATACTCACATACTTGATTGTGAATTGACAATAGAAAGTTTTTATTTTACATTCATTGCTGACATGTTATTACATTGAGAATATGATAATGATATAGGTAAGGATAGATTCAAATACACGTACATACAAATACAAAACGAAAAACATTCTGAAAGAGCCGTCATTTTTGTTGTTAAAACACCTTTTATTCCTCCACAGTTTATTCTGTTTGCAAAACACACATTCTCCTGCGATTCCTGCCGTGACGCCTCCTTTTAAATCTGTTTCTCCTAGGCGTGCTCGTTTCTTTCTTTGGTCTGGGGGATTCTGTCGAGGCTCCGTTGGGTCCTCCAGCCTTGTCTTCGAGCGCTGCCTTCTCCTGTAGTGCTGCCAGTCTGTCCGCGTTCACCTTTCTGACGGCTCTCTGGGTCCATGTACCGTTTGGGTCGGAGCAGATTCTGCCCACATTCTGCCCCATCTTTCTTGTGAACCTTCGGTTTTAATGTGAAAGCAAGCGGTCAAATATACAATGAGGTTAAATTCAAGGGTAAAAAAACACATGTTGGTCGTCGGCAGGGAGTTGGAGCTGTATTGATCGTGGGACGTGTGTTGTGTCTAGACTTACACAACAGCAGCGATTCCACAGATTGTATTCGATTGATTCCTATAGTCCACAATCAAATTCAAAGGGACTTTCGTGTTAGACACTCTGAGACAGCATCCTTGCACTGGTCCATGGGCTAAGGAAGACAGAAACAGGAAACACAGAGTTTAATTTAAAGTTTTGCTGAATATAATTTGGGTCAAATATGAAGGCAAAAATGTATCATAGATCATCATCAAGCACATTTTTATTTGATTTAAAGCAGTGTTAATTTTGGCAGCAAATTCTGATTTAGTCTTAGTCTTTTAGATAACACACCATTTAGTTTTAGTCCTATT
>JAOPJO010000069.1:15590084-15605764 GCA_027123675.1 Molva macrophthalma | reverse complement strand
ACTTCTTTGTTGTGTAGATTCCTTTAACTGTCTTGCAGCCTTGCTTGCAGACTTGCAGACATGTCCACTTCACCCATCATAGTGTATTGCAATTTAACTTGGTCTCTCCCGCCATGACTGACTTCAGCCGTGGCCAATCCTCAACTCTCCACGATGGTCACTCCCCCTCACCTTTGTTTCCTTTGTATTAACTACCCAAGATGTGAAAGATTACCTATAAGAATCATGTACACCCATTGTCTCATTGAATGTATTCTTGGTAACTTTGCTTTGCTGTATTTTCCCATGATCATGCTCTAAAATTAAATTAAATATTTTGCTGTCCTAAAAATAAGCTATTCTTCATCAGATGCTAATGGCTCTTAACAACCATTAACATAAACAACATCCCTTGTGTTTGTGTGTTTGTGTGTGCGTGCATGTGTGTTATTTATGTGTGTGTGCGTGCACGTGTTCCCTCCACCTTGCAGGCGGCGACCTGGATGATGGCGTCGAAGCCCCCCTCGGGTGAGTCTCGGTTCCTGGACACCATCTGCTTCCTCACTTCCTCCGTGAAGCGCGCCACCTCCCCCGTCAGCGAGAGCACGTGCTTGTAGCCAAACTGGGGCAGGCAGGTGGTGTTGATGCTGTCAATCAAACGGTGATGGAAAGTAAAACAGAGAGACTCCTTGATGTTAACTCTGTAGTTATAACCCCAGCTTTACAACCAACATCTGCCGCGAACTCGGAAGATTCCCCCTATCTATATTCCCGAACAACCTACGCACTCCACCTACGCATAAATCTCAATTCAACATTTTTTTTTTTTATTAAAATGAACTTCTTATTGATATTTAGAAATAAACACTTTATTGTCTAACAGTTTACAAATCTGTATTTTAATGACATCCAACGGAAGACAATATATATTCTTCTAATGTTTTTGCGTTTATTGTTTGTTTTCTACGGACGTTAGTGATATTCTTTTTCTGTCGTATTATATCATGTTTATTTAAAGTTTATTTATTTAAAGTCAAACGTGGGAATTCTAGGGTAAGGCTAAAGGCTAAAGATATGTCTGAATGATCAACTTGAAACTTATGTTTCCTCATTTCTTCAAAGCACTTCTCGTCATACGGCCCAAAAAAGAAACTTTTAAATGCAGTAATGACATTTCTGTTAGTATTCCTCATTGCCCTGATCGGGGCTCCCCCCTACCTAGTGCTTCAGTGTTATGCTGAAGTCTTACACAGACAATACCAGGGGCGCCTCCTGAGCTGGCCACTGGGTGGTGTGAGGGAGCGGATTCCTGCCAGAACCCGAGCGCTCGAAAAATGTTCACTCAAAAATGTCACTGTTTCTAAAGTAGACAGTAATTTAGGGAAAACAGGTGTAAAATCCAAGGTCTTTGCCGGTGTCCACCAACCAGTGTGGGAAAGTTCTACTCTGCTCCGGACTCAAGCTGCGTTCTTTTGGTGACGTCAAAGTGCCATTTCCTCTGCATCCCATGTCACGATGAGGGGACACCGGACCTACCAAAGGCTCCCCTCCCTGTCAACTAGCAACCCTGCCCGGATCCGATGAACAGATCTTGGTTTGACGCAAGGTTAATCGAGGGGTGTGGTGGAGGTGTAGATGGTGTTTAGAAGGTGGATGTTAGAAGGTTCCAAAACAACCTGAACCAAAGCTTCAGGGTGGGGTTGAATGCAGGGTTGCTCTGGGGGAACATTTTTGAACTTCTCACCCACCTACCAGCCTCTGAGTCAGAGGAGCTGACCGAAGCACTAGCGCCAGCATTTGTACACATTTAACGAGAGCTGTGGATCTTAAAGGTGAGGTGTGAAAACATGACCTCATTCCAGGCTGGGAGGACATGCGTTAGTGCTCCAGGAATGGATTGTGTGCGAGGAAATCTAAGAGTTTAATGATGTCTAGGAGTTGCAACATGAGCAGCTAGATGCCCTAGCCCACTTCTGCACCTTAATACAAAGAAATACAGTAAGTTGTTTTGGATAAAAGTGTCTGTAGTAAATTGTTATCTGCTTAATGAGTGAATAGTAAATGTCTCTCTGACTGCTAAATAACTAAATAGTAAATGGTTCTCTGACACTCTGACACCACTACGCTGTAGAGGCTCAAACCTGCGACTCCAGGATTGGAAGAACTGCCGAGCCAAATGACTACATGCAACCATGTTCAGGTCCCCAGTTACAGCATTCTTAAGACATTGGGAGTAAGGTCAATCCCATACACTCGCATTGAAAACCTTAATCCCAGTACGAGGCATGGAACCACCACCACACCGCTAGGCAAACGCTTATGGAAGACGAACGCTCTATGGAACATTAATGTTCATTGGAAGATGAATGCTCTATGGGAGACGAACGCTCTATGGAAGACGAACGCTATATGGAAGACGAATGCTATATGGAAGACGAATGCTGTATTGAAGACAACTCAACGCTATATGGAAGACGAACACTTTGGAAGAAGAATGCTCTGTGGACAACGAATGCTCTATGGAAGAAGAACGTTCTATGGAAGAAGAACGCTTATGGAAGAAGAACGTTCTATGGAAGATGAGCCCTCTATGAATGACTAGTACTATGGCGAAGAAGACTCTATGGACGAAGAACACTTATGAAAGAAGAACGACCTATAGAAGAAGAACACTTATGAAAGAAGAACGAACTATAGAAGAAGAACACTTATGGAAGAAGAACGATCCATGGAAGAAGAAGAATACGCTATGGTATTGGGAGTGATGTTGACCCTGGAGGCCCCTCTGGTAATCAATGACACTTACATGACACAGGGGTTCTTGACGGCCGCCTCAGGGGAGATGTACATGTAGGGCGAGAGCGGCTTGTCCACGAAGGCCCCGAAGCCCATGCGCAGGTTGCTGGTGGTGCGGTTCATAGCCTCGGCCAGCAACTTCCCCAGTGAGCGCAGGTGGAACAGGTCGTCGTTCATGGAGAACGAGAGGTCCATGAGATAGTAGAGATCCACCGGGTAGTCCTCCACCTGGCGAACTTTCACCCGGAAACGCTTGGCGTCGTCTGGGAGAGGGAAAAACAGTGAGGTCTGAGCACTTTGGAAACAGGAATCATCATCAATTCTGGTATTGCATTTTTTAACTATATATTACGAAATATATACTTAAAAATTACAATAGCAAACAATATGTATGTAAATATGTATTACATATAGATCATATTTTAACAATATACAGTACATATAATTTGGTATTATGTTCGGTACTATCTATATATTATAAATAGTATAATATATATTTATTTAAAGCACCATCTCTGGTGAAACACGGGCAACTGCAATTAGTGTTTCCCATTGGCTAATTAAGTCATCCTCCCAATGACAAAACAGATTAGCACTTACCCCTGATTGGGCACTGAAACGGCAGTGACTCTACAAACTATGTCATGCATAGAACTCAATACCATGTTCTCAAACTGGCGGCTCCGCCGAACGGAGCCCTGCTTCACACAGGGAGAGCCCACCTGGTCTGAGGGTGATGTGGAGCTTCTGAGGCTGGATCTGCGTGACGTCCTTAGTGGCCCCCGCTGCCTTGCGGCTCAGGGGACGGTCCTCCACCACCTGGAGTTTACTGGAGGGGGACTCCAGGCCCGTAGGAGCACAGCCCGCAGCTATGAGTTTAGCCTTCAGGTCGCACCGCGAAGAGCCTGCTGTGCCGTGCCCAAAGTCCTGGTGAGAACAATGAACATGAACAATGTGTTTATCAAGCCAAGGTTGCTATGGTGACCAACTGTGTTTGTTGGCTGTATAGTTGGCACACTTTTTTAATCTTATTTAAAGATGCTGTAGGTACGATTTAAGAGTTTTTATTTGAGTGTAATTTCTTAGAAATGGCAAAGCCATCCGTCAAATATTAGTGAGTAAAATTGCTGAGAGAATATCTGTTTTGAGTTCGACTTTAGACCACTCCGGGCTCATTTCTGGCCATTCAGGGCATCTCTTCCTGATTGGTAATTCATCATGCCTGTCAGTCACAGGTGAGTGAAATGCAACGCTTCTACTTGAGGGAGGGATGATTTTTTAATTTCAAAATCTTGCTCTCTTCCCCTTTTGCTCTCGCTATTACCAACTCTGAATATTTACCGGCAGCTCCTCGAACTGTAGGCCTACTGAATCATGTTATGCCTTCTTTTTTCTTTCTTAATCTTTCAAAATCGACCAAGTCGCCAACAAATTATCATGAATGTGAATTAGAGATGAGACATGAATGCTTGCTCAATCAGTATTTGAAAGGAAATTCCAATCTGTATACAAATCACTCCCCCGGACCAAGAGCGTTCCACCCTGCGCGAATAAAACCTCTTTTAAATGATGTGTGGCAGTCGTCCTCACGCACCTCTTGGAAACACCACGCACAGCTCGGATGCACGGCCAGGCACTGCTTGCACGTGCTGGCCCCTCTGGACGTACAGACGTTGGAGCCTGCAACTAAACCAAGTCTGATCGTTGTAATTATTGATGATTCTGACCTTTATAACACAAGTTGAAGCAACAATTGAAAAAAAATGTATACTATATTCAATGATAGAAATATGCATTACAGATTGAAAAGGCCACATGTTTTGTTAGCAGTCTTTTATTAAACGTTGGACCTAAATAGAAAATGTTTCTGTAGTGTTTTTTTACATTGGTTGACATAGTCCTATCGTTTTTTTTAATAGGCAGTGTTAAAAAAAAAGCAGCAACAACATCAGCATCAACACTCCGAAACAGTTGTACAGTGAGATTAGCATTTATTATCATTATAAAACATGGTCAACGGTAAACGTGATGTGAAAAGGCTACATCCCCTGACTTATCCCATGCAACTTCATCACTAATCATGAAAAACTATAAGGCCTATAAAAGGGAAAAATGCATTTATTTTTTTTAAAACCGTACTTACCACAGACGCCCGTTATTCCAATACAAATCAAAACGCTTGCCCACGTTATCCATTGCGTTATGAGAGCGCCCATTATGTGGCGGGAACACTTGAGTTCTGCCAGGGTCGCTCGTCTCGAGGTACTAGAGCTGAATATCCCCTCCTTCTCGACGCTTGCTCAACATGCAACCATGCAATACACGCAACTCCATAAAGGTTTTTTCTCTTCCCTGTGGTTCAGACCAGTCTTCCTTTTCTGTTCTTTACCACTAGGGTGGATTGAGTGAGAGGCCAAGTGTGGCATATGCGCGGAATAAGTGAATTCCCTTAGGAAACGTCTAAAATAACTCACACTACAACTTTTGTGCCATCGTCTATCCTCTAACATCGAATTGTCTATAATCGGTGGTAATTAAAAGTGTAAGTAAACAATAACAGATTAAAAGTAAATTTAACTAATGCAATGCATATCCTTGATTTGATCCGATTCACTGCGGTCTATATGTAACGTCTGCACAATAGAGCCTGACCCTTAACACATCTTCATATGGACGCCTGACTGAGTAGAAATGCCATGACTCTAGTGACTAGACTCTAGTCCAACACATCATGGATCTGTATTGTAATTGGTGAGAGCTGGAGAGGACAGATTCGGTCCAGATACGTTCTTGCTCTTACTTCTACCGCCCTCTACTGGAATAGGAAATGCAAGCGCAAACATAGTTTGATATCCATGCTCAGGAACGCTTTTAATGAGGGGCAGTCCACCAAACCTGGATAGTATTATGATGTAGTAGATGTTCCAGATTTGTAAAGCATTTCGTTTAATTCTGAAAAAAAAAATTGGGATTTTAGTCTGCATGAGACCACAAGTTAAAGCCACAGAACCATACAGGTACAAAATTACGTGTATTTTATTCATGAATCACAGTAATGTCAAAATAAAATCCTTATCACCATGTATAAATATATACATCTCAGAATATATTTAAAATCTAAGACAATATAGACACACTAAAATAAAAACTCTTAAAGGATGGATATAAAAATACTAAAAAACAGATTAAATATTGATTTGTAAGGCTTGTTGGTAGTTGAACAAGCTAAGGAAGTAATTACCTTAGAACCAAATGTATATCAAGATGGGGCAATTTAATTTGTAATTATATGTAATTTTGCTAAAAAAATCAATGCCATACAAGATCTTCTAAAATTTGGAGAAACAGTAACTACAATACTAACGTAAAAGGAACGGATTAATAAAAGTTGGATATAAAGTCACAACAATGCTACCATGAATAAGCTACTGTTGAGCAGCTACTATGGAATAAATATCCACATGTCAAAAATAGTGTCAGTAAATAAAAGCTATCAATAAACAATACATCTTTAAAGAACTGAATTAAAAGCTGTATAATGATACTATAAGCCAACTAAGAAAGAAACCGAATACAACCAAAATATTCAGAAACGCATTGTAAGTTACTTGCATAGTGCACAGGTAGACGTTTTTCAAGCCACATTTGAACTTCAAGTTGTAAAAACAACTCTGTCGAAGAAAGTGCTTTTAATTGAGCAATAAAAGGGGGTTTCAGTTTGATTTTGGAATTTTATTCCAAAAGCACATTCCAAGTAAGTTGTACTTTTTTACCAAGAATTCGATGGCAGATTCCTGGCGGCTTGGAATGTGTGTGAAAAAGCATATCTACAAACTTTTGTGAGTTCAAGTTTGATTCCTGAATGACATGAAAAGAAAAATCGAAAAAAATCAGTGAGTTACCATTTCAACAAAAACTCACTCCAAGAACCAAAATCCACACAAAATTACATTTGACAGTTCAAAACGGTTCTAACAAGCCGTTCCCACATAGATGGAGCTATGGACCTTAAGACCATTAGGAACCATTTGGAAAACCATTGTCAACTCTATAGAGTTGTGAAGTGGGGAAAAGCATTTGTATAGCAAGGTATTTATTTACCGTTACCTTATAAGTAAAAGATGTAATTTCTCGAAAAGTTGAAGCACCTTTAACGGAGAACAATTATACAATCTTATTTCATCCATACATAATCAAAGAGCCTCCGGCAATTATAAGATATGTAATGAATTACTCATCTTGGAAAATGTATCAGGATTTTTCCTTCCACTTCCGACTCTATAGCACAAATAATATAAGGATGGCATAGGTTTTGAGCCAATCAAAAACAACAACGGCAATACCCTGTGTTACCAGAGATGGTACTGTCTCGCTGGTTGGTTTTTAGTGTTTGGTTACTCTTTAAAATTAGCTCTTTAGCCTATTAGTAAACTCTTTTATCAATAAAAAATATGCTGAAATATTAATGTATTAAAACCCTTGACCACAGAAATAGACAATAAATCGATTTTTTGAAGATCACAGAAAATACATTTCAATATGATAAAGATTATTAATTATACAGCACTTATATTAAAACTACATACAATTAAGACTCAAATGTTTTGTAAATAAAGTCTAATAAATACTATGAGCAAAATGTCCTTCCTTTGAGGTAATATTACAGAAAAAATAAGGTTTTGTCTGTTAATTCAATGTGTTCATTGGTGTTGACAAGACTCCACATGAAAATGCTCACATCTCACTACAGTACAAATCCTTGATGAAGCTGAGCTTATTGTTCCAGTGTGAATGTGGATATATTCGTATATACCAACGTTACAAAAATGAAGCCAGTTATCCTTCTACTGTTGTACTTCCGCCACTGTGATTACATCAGTTTAGTGTGATCTTCGAGTAACTAAACCTGTGGTTAAGGTGCTGCATTCATTTTGACATAAAACCTTCTAAATGCTTATCAACTTAGATGAATTATAATGAATCATTTGAGTTTCAACATATTTCTAAACAGTGTTCAACTGTTTCAGCTTCAGGAAGTCCTGCAAAAGGTTATGTTTCTGTCTTAGATTCTAGGACTACTACGAGTTATGCTTATTAGCCCATCTATGCAGTTGACTGAAAAAAATCGTTCAGATCAATCAAATATGATTATGACACTTATTTAAAGCTGCTGTAGGTAAGATTAGAGAATTTGGGTTCAAATTTGTAGCGCTACAAAAAAAGAGGACAGAATCATACTGTTTTAACAGAGCAAAGAACACAGAGCGCGAATGTAGCGTTCGCTTCGTATAGGATTCAAGTACATTTTCAACTTGGAAATTCAAAAACATAAATTTGTGTGTCTCAACACGGCAGTCTGCTTTGGGCTTTGGGCAACAGTCCTGGGTGATTATTTTTAATTTTTTTTATTATTTCAAGGCTTGTGTATGCAACTGCTTTATACAAAATGTGTTAATTATTAATACCATTACAACTTTGGTTTTCACTTATCTTGGCTTCCTGACAGAGGACATATCGTCCAATCGTAATCTGGCACTAGGTCACTTTTTATTACAGTTTGACCTACTTTAAGACTTCAATGGGAGGTGTTGGTTTCCAAGAAAAATGGTATTCAAATGTAGTTCACAATGTTATGAATGAGTTAACAGCAACTAACTGGCACATAAACACTTTTCAACCTTGACCTGTTTTAAACCTTTCTTCACTATGAGTGATATGACCCATTTGGGTCATTGCAGTTTTAAGCAACAAAAACTTACTATCATTCTCTAAACCGAGATAACATTTGGTGAATACAATTGCAAAAAATATTACACCTTAAACCATAGGCATAATCATCTGGCAAAAAAAAAGATAATAAATATAAATACTTTATATTTGCAGTCCTTCGCTAGAATGTTTTAAAATTGAAGATACAAAGAGATTCTCAACGATTTTAGTACATTTCAGCGAATCAAGGCACTTTAAAAATAAGAACAGAGTAAAGGTAAACTATTGATATCGTTCATAAATGTAAAGACAAACTACCTGAATACTTTGTTTTAAAGGGTCTTCTGTGGTATTGCTTCCGCCTCATGTCATGGTTGTGTGTGTAACGTAACACGTAACTTGCGGCCGTTCCCGAAATCCACTTCCTTCCAGGTACCACTTGATTCGGCCGCACTACTTCCTGGTTACTTTGGCCTGCAAGCTGCTGCATCACTTATGAGTACTTCGGTACCACTTCCTTAGCACCACGCCGCAAGTGCTGAGCACCACGCACAGCGCTCCGCCCAGGCTCCACCAGGTCGGCGCCCGGCTGAAAAAGAGGAACTGGAAGACAAAGGCGAGCAACACATCCAGAGTGCGCATGAGGGCCACGGGGCCCGCCTTCTCGATCTGCAGGGCCTTGGTGAGGAAGGTCTGGCCGGCGATGCCCAGCACGGCGATCAGCATCAGGATCCAGCGGTCGCGGCCGCACGGCGGCAGCGCCCACTGCCCCAGGACAGTGAGCACGATCAGGCACTCCGCCAGGCCGATGACGGCGTAGTACCACACCGAGAGGTAGTAGTGGACGCTCTTGCCCATCTTGCGCAGCACCACCATGGTGCACGCCGCCCCGATGGCCCCTAGGGACAGATCACTGATCAACTTTTATACTAAATAAAAAGGTATCTGAATTCACCCTGAAAAGGTGCTTGGAAACCTCCCAAACAAACACCAACCAACAGTGTCCCATATCCGTCGGTGGTTGTTGGCGGTTTTCCGATTACTTTTTTGTTTTGCAAAATCGGCAACTTGGGGCTACATTCTATAATGGGGTTTAAGACCTAAAAACGGTCCGTAACCCCTTACAGTTCACCTTCGGAACCCGGTGGTTAGGCCTGGGCAATAATTCAATATTAACCTTTATTTTCTTTGAATGGTATAATATCATCATGAAGACTTATCGTGAATTAATAGCGATGAGAAGATATGCATTAAAGTGAAGTGAACCCCCTGAATTTGAACACTGAGTGAAAAAAAAGTTTAGGACTTTCTAGCAAGGAGGGGGGAGTTATTATAATAAGACGCATAATAATGAGCGATGTTGTACATGAAATGTGCCACACACTGTGGTGTAATATTGTAAGTGTAACACACACACACACACACACACATTATACTCTAAGTATAACATCAACCTCTGCCCAGACGGAGCTCCACACACACCATGGCGATGGCGTTATACCATAAATGTCCAAGAAGATGAACCCTATCTTGGACGTGGCCATCAACATCAACCTCTGCCCAGACAGAGCTCCGCACATCAACACCTCGCCGCCGGTGTCACTTTGTCGGGATGTCGAAGTTCCTCAGAAAAGGTACTTTGCCGTCACCAAAAGCACGCAACTTGAGTTCGGTGCGGAGTAGAACGCGTTGGTGGATACTGGCAAAAACATTGGATTTTGCACCCGTTTTCTCTAAATTACGGCCTTATTTTAGTGTCGGTGACAATATGGTATATATATATATTGAACATCGTATAAGGCATTACCAAGTTTAAAACCACATAAAACGTTTTTGGGTTCACAGTCCCTTTAAGATGATCCCGATATGAGGTTTGAAACTAGAAAGGAAAACTAGCTTAAACTATACTGGCCAATTTCGATACTTCGATACTTCAATGTAATGACCCTCGGTTAGTTGAGAACTGTCATAAGAATATTGTGATATTTATTGATATTGTGTATGATTATCGATACATTTTTCCACATCGCCGAGCCCTACTGGTGGTAACCTTCCCTGAGTTTCTCTCCAACTCACCGGCGAAGGCGGCGATGGTGCCCTTGATGTGGTTGGTGTAGTTCCCCTCGATGCCTTGGGGACGCTCCCCGAAAAGGAAGGGCGGCCGGGCGATGAGGATGACCCCTGTCAGGGTGAAGACCGTGAAGAAGCAGTCCCACACGGTGCACTTCTCCTTCAGGAAGATCCACGCCAGCAGGGAGGTGAACACTGGGTTACTGAGGAGGGGTGGTGGGTGATGGTGGAGTACGGGTAGGGGTGGAGTACAGGTGGGGGTGTAGGTGGGGTCGCGGTGAGGGGGGGTAGGGGTAGAGGTAAGGATTGGGGTGAGTGGTACGAGTAGGCGTGAAGGTGGAGGTTGGAGTAGGGTAAGGTGAAGGTGTCCACAGGGGAATGGATGAAGAGAGAGAGAAAAGTTAAAAGGTGGCAATATTGCATATATTTATGATGAGGCGATGAAAACTTGCTTGTCTTCCTCATTCCTGTCTAAAGGTCTCCCTAGTTACCGGTCTGTGTGTTTGGACACAGACAATGGATTCTTTCTAAAACCAGGAAAATACACAAGGAAACTAGGCATGACGCCGCATGTGCATTTTTTGAAGAAAATGCATGTGGTTGCATGCCAACTCCCTGTGTGCGCAATATTCCGTGAGCATCTTGACATGCTAATGCCACCGAGGCTAATGAGCGAGCATGCCAAGTTTCAAGTCCCTGGGCCACTTTGAAGCGGACTAGTGATTGATTGAACAGTGGGGCTGATCGTTTAATTTTTTTTGTTTGATTGCAAGTTATGGCGCCCCCTGTCGCCAAAGTACTTTACTTTTTGGAGGCCTGCTTACGCGCGGTTTCTATACATGTGCCAACTTTGACAACCCTGAGTTGTTTGCCTTTGGAATTGTTGAAGTCAGCGTTTTTTCCCCCATCCAATATAAAAAATAGCTCGGTGAGCAGTCGTGACGTCAAAGTTCCTCAGAAAAGGCCATTTGACGTCACCAAAAGCACTGTTGTACGCTCTGGCATACCTGTGGCTGATCTGAGTGAACACCCTAACCCTGTTGACAAAGAAGCTGCACTTGTGGGTACTAGCAGCATATCTGTGAATGCTGAAGCTAAACATGTGGGTGAGAGAGCTGCCAAGAGGGGGCGTAAGGGTAAGCCACTGCACAGCATGCGACACCTAGGCCTGATACTTGGTACTACCGAAGAGCAGGAGAATTTTTCCCTAGATGGGGAAGAGAGTACGAGCCCCGAGTTACTACCAATGGGAACACGTGAGCCACCAGTAGAGCCAAACAGGGTGGGGCTAGAGGTAGAACTACTGATTCGGGAAAAACCTGCACGTGAGTGAAAGAAAAAATAAAAGTTCAGGGGTTGAAACAGAGTTCAGGAATGGAGGGAGAAAAAAAAAAAGGAGGGGTTTAAGAAAGTGCCTAGAACAAGTTTGTACGATATACTCATGTCATTATATTATCAATGCCCCCTATGCTGTTACTCTGTATGCCAAAATGTAACTTAGGTGTGAAGGTGGAGGTTGGAGTAGGGTGAGGAGTGAAGGTGTCCACAGGGGAAAGCATGAAGTGAGAAAGAAAAGTTAAAAGGTGGCAATATTGCATATATTTATGATGAGGCGATGAAAACTTGTCTTCCTCATTCCTGTCTAAAGGTCTCCCTTGTTACTGTTGTGCGTGGTTGGACACAGACAAAGGATTCTTTCTCAAACCAGGAAATTGCACAAGGAAAATACTCAAGGAAGGAGTACCAACGACAAACAAGGGAGGGACTAAACAGCCAGGCATGTGATGTAAATATATCAATGTGTGGACCCATCAGTATTAAAAGGTTATGGTTATGTTGTGTGGTTATGTTGAGGTTTACGGTTCTAGATGGTTAAGTTTTAGGTTAGGGATAGTTACATTTAGGTATTAGGTTAGAGATGGTTGACTTTAAGTAAAAGTTTAGAGATGGTTAAGTTTAAATATTATGTTAGAGATGGTTTAGCTTAGGTATTAGGTTAGAGATGGTTGAGTTTAGGTATTAGGTTAAAGATGGTTGAGTTTAAGTATTTGGTTAGAGATGGTTAAAGTTGATGTAGGTACAATTTAAGAGCTAACTTTGTGCGTAATCTGTTATTCCAAAGCCATCCATCAGTAGCCTGTAGGGATGCACCGATCCGACGCACTGACGCAAATAGCTGGATCGGGTATCGGTGACAACGGGCCGATCCATGTGACCGATCCATTCCATTCAATTCTATGTTATTGTGTAAACGTGCGCCTATTACGTCATGCGGTGCGCCGGTGTCTTGCCAAGGTACTGACCCCTGATAGGAAGTGTGTCCCCTAGCTGCCAAACAGTGACATAGGATGACTACGTGGTACATTATAACATTGTCAAGTTATAGAAGGAATAACATATGATCGCCTTGTTTTTCCAGTAGGCCAAGTTAGACATCCTCAATTCAGTGCAATGATTAATACGAAGTTTGACCACACGTACAGTGGAATAAAAGCATTTATTTTGATAGATGAGCCATGTGTTACTTTGCAAAACCTTGTTGATAAAACGACACTACTAAAACGATGAATTACACAATCCGCATGTGTCTAGGTGAAATCGAGGAGTAGTAATGTAGCTCCACCTTCCCTGAATGCATGCACGCTCCCGCGGCCAGGCAGGCATTTTGCAAGAAGGAGATAACAGCATGGAGGGAGCAAAAAGCAAAGGCTCTGTCTCAAGGGGTGGTAGTAGCACGGCAAATTATAATACAATTAACTTAATTAAACACCTTCAGAAGCATCACACCAAAGAGCACCAACGAGTTCTGCTAAACAAAAAAAAGGGTCGGTTTGTCGAAGCAGCTAACTTTGCCTAAGATGTCAAGTCCGGCTTGATGTTGTCTTACACATACAAGAATGATCCCACTCTCTTCTACATAGTGAGGCATACAGCTTATTAATTAAACACTGGTATCGGATCGGAACTTGGTATCGGCCAATACCGAAAGTCAAGGTATCTGTATCGGTATCGGGACTGAGAAAGTCAGATCGGTGCATCCCTAGTAGCCTGGGAACCAGACATATCTGAGATCTCATGTTTTATTTATTCTGGCATATGCGTCCGGCCCCCCTCCCTTTCAGACAGATTTTTGATCTAATATGGGGTGAGTTTGATACCATGTCTGTACAGAGGTGCGCCCTATGGAAGTGCCGTTGAGGCATTTTCATAAAAAAACAAGATGGCTGCCGCTAATGTGTCACACTTTTTGTTGCTCTGATTAGTTTTGGTCAGTCCAATTGTGTCCAGAGGTTCCAGCCTTATACGCATTTGTGAATTGGTCTTGCGCTGTAAGGCTCATCCATCAGCTGATTGTGAGTGAAATGCTCTTTTGTATATCTGTTGTGGTTGAATGAGCACCTGTCTGTGTGAGGCAATTTCGATTTTAGACCGCCCCCGGCGCATTTCTGACCAATCAGGGCATCTATTCCCTGATTCACAGGAATCCATCTTTCCTGTCAATCACAATTTGTGCACACGTCGTTAACAACTCAATGGTGGAGAAATGTAGGAAGGGAGATGATACCCTTGAGATGGGTCAGGGTCAGGTGGTCAGGGTCAGGTGTTCTCACCTGAACATGATGACGGTGGCGTCTGCGAGGGGCATCTGCTGCACGGCGTAGAAGAGCAGGATCATGGCGTTGGAGCCCAGGAAGCCCCGGAGAACCAGGAAGATGCGCTTGTCCCTGGGACCCAAGAACCCGGTTCTGGCGGACAGATGGGAGATGGATGGATACAAAGAGGGACGGATGGACGGACGGATGGCTTAATACATCGATGGAAGGACTTTTGGATGGATGGAATGATGGACAGATTGATGAAGAATGAATGGATGAATGGATGGATGGAGAGATAATTGAATGGAGTGGGGAATAATGGATGGATGATAGTTTGATGAAAGAAGGAATGAATGGAAAGGTGTGTGGATGATGGATAAACGCAGAGAGATGGATGGAAAGACCGATGATTAAATGTATATTGCCAGATGCTGGGTAAAGGGCTGCATGGATGGAGAGATGATTATATGGATGGAGGGGTGGATGGATGACATGTGGATGAATAGATGGATGCTTTACAATATAGTTATAAAAATCAAGTGTGCATAGGTCAATATCTTCCTACAAAGTACTGATAAATGAGTTACCTATAACATATTTTGAAGTACTGGTACTTATATTTCTTCCTTTATTATTCCTGCTGTGTGAGTCCATGTTAGGATTACCCTTGCCTTGTTACAATAACTTGATTGTACAGAATGACCATGTGTTATACTGCACATTTGATAATAAAAACCCTTCACTTTGAGAATCAACTTTAGCAGGTAATACTTGCACATTCCAAGGCGCCATCTTGTGCTTGCATTCAAATCAGAATTGCAGCAACTGCTTGCTTCGTTACTCTAGAATTTCTGGTCAAGAAGCACCACCAGGGCGAGCTTGAACTTCTGTTATTGAAATTCAAATTCACATGGTTGAAACCCACCTATTCAGACACTTCCAGGTACAAGCCCTGGGGGGTGGCATGCTGCATGATTAGTAACCGTGAACAGTGCTCACCTGTGGTAAATGAGGAGGGGCACGACGAAGAGCATCTGGAAGAAGCATCGGAAGGCGCTGATCTCTATGGAGTGTACGTTCTGGATGGTCTTCACCAGCAGGGCGATGACGGAGAAGAACAAGGTGGACAGGAGGCCGTAGAACAAGCCCAGGCCAGGGCATCTCTTCTTCTTCTCCTCCACCTCCTCCACCACCGCCACCACCCCTGGAAGAATGAGAAGAGGACGGAGGGAGGGGAGCAAGATGAAGAATTTGAAATATAAAGTAACTTCAGATGGATGTGGTCATGGGACAAAAGAAGAGAGAGGGAGGGATGGAGGGAGGGAGGGGGAGAGCATGAGAGTGAAAGAAGCTTAGGATTTATTACAATGACCACCTGGGCGTGTGGAGGTATAAAAGAGTGAGACAGAAACAATACAAAAGACCAGGGTTTATTAAATTGGCCAGGGCCCCATGGTTTGTGTGTGTGTGTGTGTGTGTGTGTGTGTGTGTGTGTGTGTGTGTGTGTGTGTGTGTGTGTGTGTGTGTGTG
>JAOPJO010000069.1:15577107-15589984 GCA_027123675.1 Molva macrophthalma | reverse complement strand
GTGTGTGTGTGTGTGTGTGTGTGTGTGTGTGTGTGTGTGTGTGTGTGTGTGTGTGTGTGTGTGTGTGTGTGTTTATATACACATCTCAGGTCATACCTCTCCATAGAGCTCTTATTATCATGGAAACTAACTCTGTGTGTTTAACTCAATATGTGTGTGTATATACAAACATGACTCCGGGCGAGACAGGTAGGCTAGACACCAGGGTGGTGTATGTTCCTTAAACCTACCTCAGTTTAAACCACTGTATTACATTCAAACATAAACCTGCCCCAGGAAGAACTTTGCCTAACTAAATGCATGTCTTAAAATGTATTTTTACTTACAGTGATAATCGCAAATAAACACTTTCAACTTTCGCTTATTTTGTCCTTCTCCCAAATACTTTGACTGTCTAGCAGATGGCAGACAGGACAGATGCTTATCTTACTGTAGTATTGCACTGTAGACTTCCATTGTTGTCAAAGGATTACATCAAAATCTCACCAAATGTTCTTTCAACATGCAGGGTTGGTCACCAAAAGTAAACGGGCCTTGCTCTACTGCTAGACAGAAAATTCTTCTTTGCTTTTGTAGATTGGGATCATTTATCAGGAATGATCAAATTAATAATACCATGCTGTTCGGTAAAGGATATTGTGATACTTTTGACGGTCGCTCCTTCGTCTTTTGTGATGTTTTCCATGTATACTAGCCATATGCGATTGGCAAAAAGAATACAAAAGTTTTTTTACTTTCATTACTTTTTTATAATGACATAACATGTTAATAATAGCAATTTACTTATAGGGCAATACAATTATAACAAGTATATTTGTATGTTTGTAATGTAGATATCGCATTTAACAATAATATTAGAGAAGAATAATACTAATCATAAGATAAGATATGAGCCTAATAAGATATAATAATTATTAATATGATCATTATTATTATTGATGAACGCAAGCTACACCTTTAGTGAAAACCTTCAGGCCTATATATTATGTAACAGCCTATTCACCAACCGTATTTCCAATAATTTTCTTCCTTCCTTCTACTCTGAAAAGACATAGTAGTTATGGATAAATAAAGAGTATATTTTGTATAAACATGGTGCTTTATTTCCCAGCTAGGTCCATAATATGAAGTTTGAGCGGGCTAAGGCCCTGTCCCAGCAGTCTACTGTGAAAACTGCGCCGTCATCCTTTCTCCAGAGGGATGTTGTTAACGTAGAAGCAGCTTTACAGTAGCCCATCTTTGATCAGTTATGTCCCTATAACGTCGTCAGCAGTCGGTAAGATCACAGTCTACTATAACCACCCTGGATCCCTGCGTGGATCTACAGCTTTTATTTTGAGTTATTATTATAAATCGATTATTATAACCTACGTCAGTTGCGCAACGTATGGCAGCGCGCATGGCAGGCCATTGGTTCTCCGAGCGCGCGTCACTTTCCGATCTCCTTCCACCGCAAAGTTACACACTGGATACAAACTAATTTAGAAGTACATCCCGATTAATTTGCGGTTGTTTTATTATTCATATTTAAAAGACAAGCCAGCATACCGTTACCAAAGCTTTCCCCTGGATGCTTCTGGTCCTCGACGTGCCGGTTTGTAAAACAAATCACAGGTGGGCACAGTTTTCTCTTCTTCCTTCCTCTCGTCTTCGCCTCCTCCTCATCATCATAGTCAAAGGTAGCATCTTCATCAGCAGGCGGAATATCGCTGTTCGTTTGCAAATGAATCCTCTCCGCTGTACATTCACCATCATTATCATCGTCGTCGCAGTCGTGGTCAACCTTTTGAAAGACCACCGTGACGTCCTTGGACCTGCGGGGGACGACGTATATCGCCCGGTCTTCTCCTATCTGATCGCCTCGTTCAGTGCAGTTGTCCATGGTAAGGAGTAACGGCTGGACGGCAGCATGCCAAGGGGGAGAGTGACGGTTCCGTGGCCACAGTGAGAAAGACTAGTCTCTGGTTAATATGTAACCTTGGTGGCTTGTGCTACTGAGTAGCATGCGTTGTTTGCTCTTTACCTACAGGGGGCAGAACAAAAACACAATCCGGCTCTGCTGGACAACCAAAACTTTCCCCACCCACCCCCACCTCTCACTCTCACTCTCACTCTCCCTCTCCTTCTCCCTCTCCCTCCCTCTCCCTCATGTTTACCCTATGAGTCCTCAGGTTTCCAGCCAATGGTTCCCACACAGCCCAGTGGCGTGACACCCAACTACCTTGGATAGGATAACACTCACAAATAGGGTATTAGGATAACCTATTTTGTTCTGTTTTTTCTCTCTCTTCATGATAAGCTAAAAGAAGGCCTACTTTATGATTCCCAGATGGGAAATTCGGGTGTCACTGCAGAAAGTATGGCTACAGGACAGAAGTGGAATTGAAAAGAAAAATACTAAAACACATTTTAATAACAATATAACATATATAAAATATTTCTATACACAATTAGAGTAGCATAAATGTAGATGCAGAAATAAACGTAATCAATATCAATAGTATAAGTTGTTATTGACAGTAATAATATCTACTGAATGATGCTACATTATTGAAACAACTAGGTCTACGTTGTTGTACCAAAAACGCAATGACAAATAAGTCAATAAATCCAGCTTTACATTGTACGCTGAAATGTTCCAACAGGATATCCATACAGACTCCCATTTGTTGAATTCAGACATTTTATAAACATGATATGACACATCAAATAGGACTATTAACGAAGAGCTACCAAAAGCTATTACATTTTCTAGTACATTCTTGCTAAATCATGTTAACACAAAGAGGCCTATGAGTGAGCTAGCATACTAGTTTGTTGCATGGTATTCAAGATTTTCTCTATCTAAATTACACATATGAAAGTCAAACCACTGAAATATAGTCCCATCTATCGTCATACAAAAGCAGTATTATATAAATTACTTTACAAGCATTATAAAAACATAAACATTTCATTTGGCAGATGGACTTGGGTGACCATGTTATTAACAAAAGGAGTGTGTTGATGTGTGTGTGTGTGTGTGTGTGTTTCCTCAAGGTTGAATGAGCTTGACGTGTGAAAAGATACAACAAACAGCGGTTATTTTACAGATAGGCCTACGAGTGTAAAGACAACAATTGCTTTGTCTGTGAGGGAGAAAGGGGAGTGAAAGAGAGAGAGAGAGAGAGAGGGCTACACAGGGCGGCTTCACAACACAACACTTCCCTCTGGAGCTTTCAGTGTTATGAAGGGTTTCTGTATCATGAATTCTTCTAGTCGTGCTGAAATGCAGTGGTGGAAAGTCCTACACCAAGTACAATCCAGAGATATTCATATGGTGCTTAAGGAATTCAATTTCATAAGGACTTAGGGAAATACTTTTAATCCGCTACATGTCAAAGAAAATATTTGTACACGTGATAGGCCTATATTCAGTTCAAAATAAAAACCCTTAAACATACTATTAGGTGAACCAAAATAGGATCCTAGACAGACAGGGTTTGCTTTGCACTAACAATGGAATGTGACTTCATGCCAAAATATGGGGATTACAATATTAGTATTTTTGTCCTTTGATACGCAAGTATTAATTGTGTAAAAGGTTCTTAGGGTAGGGTATTTATATGTCCACTACATTAGGATAGGAATACTTGTCCGCCACTGCTAAAATAATTTCCATGACATTTAGCCAGTGTCTCTTTCGCAATGAAGTCGGTTGGGAAAAAGGTCAAGATGTTTGCCCAAAGCTATTGAGAGAATAAGCTCCATGTTGAGTATATATTTGTATAGGATTTAAATGATTGATTATGGTACTGTAACAAAGGTGCCATCTACATTACAGCTAAAGTACAGCTAAAAAAAAACTAAAGTTAAATTCAAGACCTCTGTAATGTCTTGTCTTACACAAAGAGCAAACACATTAATAAATACATACAAATGCCACTACTTACTGCATATTTACTGCAACACTATTTGAGAGTTGTTTCAACAGCTAATGGCGAATCTTGTGTATTTCGCCTTAAACTGTGATTAACGTTTTTGAGACTAAGCTGGACATATGTGTGAAAATATGTCCTGATCCTGACCCAGTCTAACTAAATAATCATTATCACACAAAAACTAAAAATATTAACATTTGTGTCACAGGTCAATTTATAATGGAATATATTGACTGAATAGGCTTCATCACAGAGGTTTAATAGTAGGGCGAACACAGGTGTATCTCATGATGTTATTGTGGGCACTGGCAAGCCTATACAGACCCATAATTAATAAGATACACCTGTTTTTAGCCCTACTAGTACAACTCTTGCCTATAATAGCTATACTGCCCTACAAATGCAAACTATCTGCATCAACAGTAAAACTGAGAAGTTTTTTAACTGTCCGGCCAATTGTGTTGTAAATAGATGAGTAGAAAGACCATTAATAAACAACGATTCAATCAACATTTTGAACACAAAAAAATAAATCCCCAATATTTTTGACCTGTGACCCCAAAAATGCAGATACTGGCCTCTGCCTTTGTGTAACTATGAATGGCTGCAAAGGCCATACAGGGGCAGAACAACAACACCAGTAACTGGTGTCTCAATACAGATATCTTTAAAAAAAAGTATTTCTTACTACATTCTATTTGGTTTAATCATTTAATTTAGAGGTCTAAATGTTTTAAAAGTTTAGATTATGAGATTAAAAGAGACAACAGAAAACAAAACAGAAGTATTTTGTTGGAATATCCACTTAAATTCAGTAAAACAAAGATCACGTATTAACCTCCTCTTCTTCATCATCATTATCATATTGTATGAGCAGCTTCATCTCAATGAATTGGTGACATACATAGAATACCAAGGCCATCCGCAGTAACTGCATGGGGAAATAACAAAAAACTGCAGTCTGCTGTGGTTTTAGGTCTGATGCAATTTGTACAACTTTCTAGCAAGATTGAACCAAGATACTTTTGTCATGAGATACAAAATATATACTCAAAAGTTAATTTTGAGTCATAACTAAATTTTGCCATAATGTGTAGTTTTACTACGGTTTGCCTTGTATGGCAGTATAGAGCTTAATGTGACAACTTCAATATATGTCTGTGTATCATAAGACAACTGAGCTACCTACCTGCCATGGTTACTTTTTCTCTACATTTATATGGTTTCAATGTTTCTACAGGGAGCTTACACGGGCTACAAAAAGTGCTTTGAATCTCTCCTTACCTGCAAGATCGTCTGTTCGCAATTTTTATTAAAAATAAGCTATCACCAAATCAGAAAGCAGTTATACAGACCAAAGCGAAATCGCACACTATTTGCCTAGAAAAAGTGAAATGTTGACGTGCTCATTGTGAAAGTGAGATTCATATGATCCATTCGTCATTTCATTCAATCTAAAAACAAAAAATCTCATATACACACTTACCCCAGCAGTAAACAAATCAATTAAAATTGATTACTAGTCGCTCAGATCGATCATGAGGTGCTGGTAAATCTGGGTCTTTCCCTTGAAGCTGGATGACAGCAGGAAGTGGCGGTTGTCAACGGCGACCAGAGCGAAGGCGCGGGGGGCCTGGATATTCAGCTCCTGCGAGTGGACAAACTGCTCCCTCAAGGGGTCCCACTGGTAGACCTGCGTCAGTGAGTAATCGCTGCCCAAGATGGCGTACTGCCAGTTGCCGACGGCAACGGGCTGGAAGACCATTGAGCCTCGGGACGGGAAGGTCTGGACCTCCTTGAACATGGCGCCGTCCCAACGCATCACCTTGGAGTCGCCGATGAATCTTGTCAGGCAGATAAAGACCTCACCTTCCAGGAGATACAAACAAGGTTAATTTGCATTGGATACGGTCCCCAGAGAATGTCTTTAAGAAACACA
This sequence comes from Molva macrophthalma, assembly GCA_027123675.1. Lineage (NCBI taxonomy): Eukaryota > Metazoa > Chordata > Actinopteri > Gadiformes > Lotidae > Molva > Molva macrophthalma. The sequence continues at coordinate 15,584,125 of JAOPJO010000069.1, read as the reverse complement.
TGGCCTCGGGGAGAGACGGCTGGGCGATGCTGTGCGTCATAGGTTTTTGTTCCAGGTTGTTTGAGGGTCGGGGAAGATAAGATATACATTTAACTCTTTCAAATTTTTGTGGGGGGGAAATCTGGGTCTTTCTGTGGCAGTGGGTTAGGATGGTGATGGATTTAAAACTGATTAATAGTTATTCTCAACATAGAGTTCTGCATAATATCATGTGGAAATGACACCTTTGTTTTTGTTCCATTAAGTCTCATCTCAACATCTCTTTTTGTAAGACAAAATTTAAGTTTACACGTTAATGTGCATTTTCTGGTTGTGGCCAATGAGGGACCTTGAATCAAGGCAGTCATACATATTCATGATGAGGTTCTGACAATGTTGTAGAACAACAACACAAGGGAGCACGTTGTGCATAAATTACTGAAGCTGTGCATAAATTACTGATGTCTGATGATGTGTTAACACGACCAAAATCTCTGTGTTGACACGCAAAATTCGGTCGTATTAATTCCCTCCAAAATTCTAACATAGGCGGGAGACAACAGAATAGGTTGTCACAAGGTTTTAGATCGCTATGATTGGACATCATGTGGGGAATATACTTAATATACTAAAAAGGGGATCTCATATTATTCAATTAAATTACTAGCTAGCTAGCACAACAATGGATATTTGATACTTCCAGCCAGGTCTAAGCAGTGGATTTGATGAATGCGTTCGATAAATCGCATGCAACGCATGCATCACCCGAAACGCAAGGCAACTGCTGCTGCACGCAGCATTGCTGGGCAAACTCAGCGTTACCATGGAAATGAATGGAACTTCCAACGCAACACAACGCAGTGATGCAGGCGGTGCATACGAGGCGTAATACATACATAGCACATAGCACGTACTTTCTGATGCAACCAAAGTCTCACCTTTGATCCGGAAGTGTTTGACGGAGAAGACGTCCTCCATGTCGGGGATGTCGGTGCGGCGGTCGAAGCGTTTGAGGCCGCGGTTCCACTGGTACACCACGGGCCTCTGGGAGCTGCTGGACAGGATGAGGTGGGCCTTGTTGGAGATCTCCACGTACTCCACGTCCGTGTCGCGGTACCACCGGTGCAGCGACTGGTGTGAGTAGAAGCCGTTGCCGTTCCATTTGTAGACGGTGGTGGAACCGGCCTGCGGGGGAGACAAAGATCTTGATTTTATTTTGTTTGAATCCATTTGTTTTTAGCCATTTCATGCTAGCTTTATTCATTGTACCTCATTTTGAACGTGGAACACTTCAAAAGATCTTAATAAGAAATGGACAAGCTCATCAGTTGCCAAACTGTCCAACATCTTCACTGTGCTTCTCACAAATGTCCCTTGTAGGGCGGTGGTGGAATGGGGGTCTTTCAAATAAGTGGACACCACGAGGACTATGTTGATGATGACCAACGTAGTCATTTCAGTGGAAAGGATGGTGCACTGTTTTCTTTACAAAAGTACCTCAAAAACGACACAGAAATATGAAACATGTCCACCACCTTGGAGCTGTCGGCGATGACAAAGAAGGACTCGCCGTCCACCCTGAAAGTCTCCACGTCGTTGGGCTTGCGGATCTTCAGGATGTCGATGTCCTGGATCTTGATGAAGCGGTTGGCCGACGTGTCGCGCTTGTAGATGTGCGAGCCGCCGAAAAGCTGCGCCACGATTACAAAGAGAGCGCCGTCGATCACCATCGGCTTGCAGACCACAGTTGAGGTACCTGGGAGAGACAGGGAGGGGTGGAGAGAGAGAGAGGTAGGGAGAGAGAGACAGGGAGGGGTGGTGAGAGAGATTATTATATATTAATTAAAGCTGCTGAGATAGTGTCTGGAGGGCTACTGTGGACAGTATGGGACTTGTTGTACATTGTAGTACTTTCTAAGATACCTTCGATGGTGTCGTAGATCCTGAAGTTCATCTCCACGTGGTCCCACTCCAGGAAGCTGCATGTCCCAGCGAAGGGTTGAGCAAACACCACAAACTGCTCCCCGCCGAAGGTAAAGGCCTCCACCGAGATCGATTCAAACTTCAGCGACTGGTAGGCGGCAAACTCTGGAAGACATAAACAAAACATCAAGATGAGGAGATAACAACGATAAAACAGCCCAAAAAAACATTTGACAGAACATTGAGATCAACACAGAGATAACAATGAGATAACAACGCTATCACAGCGCCCAGGTGGACTGTTGTGCCATATGTCGTCATGTTTTTGTAGGATTCTGTGTATTCAAGTGGACATTATTATGAATCAGTCTAGCCTCAAGCCACAATGTGGAGCTTAGTGAGAATATTCTTAGCAATGTTACATTGGTGTGTGTGTGTGTGTGTGTATGTGGGCTTGTCATATGCATTAGAGTTGGACAATATTGAGTTTAATTATATATTACAATATTGTTGACCCTACTACTGACAATCAATACTCTGACCAATGCAGAAAGGTTGAAAGGCTGAACAACAAATGTATCGATGTTTGGATAATGCCTTAATGGACAAATGGATGGATGGATAGATAGATGGATAGACAGATAGGTGGAATGGGAAGAGGGATGGATGTATAGATACTTAGATGGGGTGAAAGTATGACCGGATAGATGGATGGAAGGATGGATAGATTGATGAATAACGAATGAATGATTGGCGGAATGCATGCATGCATGCATGGATAATGAATTAATGGATGGGTGGGAGGAGGGATGGAGGGATGAATGGAGTGATGGGAAGAGGGATGGATGGATGAATGAAGGGATGGGAATAGGGATGGATGGAGGAATGGAGGGATATGAAGAATGATGGATGATGGATGGCTGGAAAGGTGGATGGAGGGTTGTATAGGATGAGAAGGAAGGGATGGATGGATGATAGATGGGAAGATGGATGGAGAGATGGATGGTTGTAAGGGAAGAGAGAGGGATGGCTAGACAGATAGGAAGAAGCATGGAGGGATGGTCAGAGGGGAAGAGGGACGGATGAGTGTGTGGAAGGATGAAAGGATGGATGATATGGGAGGATGGATAGATGATTGACAGACAGGTAAAGGGATGGTTAGATGAAAGATGGACTGATGGGTGGACAATGAAAGAGAAGGCAGACCTGCTTTGATGCAGTCGAAGGAGGTGGCCAGGAGGTCGTTGATCTTCTTGTCCTGGTGGGTGGAGGGTCCGCTGCAGGAGATCTGGTCCATGGTGGCGTTGGTGTGAACCATCCACTCCACCAGCCACTTCAGCTTACAGTCACACACCAGGTTGTTGCCACGGAGATCCCTGGCATTATCAATTAAGCAATCAATCTTCTTAATGTCACGCATTGTGATTTGCAATAGTTAGTTAGTTCAAATCAGCCTCTTTATTTCTTTCCATCAGCTATTTCTTGTATGCCATCCTAATTATTTAGTTAAAGTTTCATATTGGATATCTCATGTTAGCCAAAAGTGATTTTTTCAGATTATCTTGTTATTTGTTAGACTATTTTATTTATGTTACATGCACATTGTATTCTAATTTATTTAAGAATAAGATGTGTTTAATTATAGCCTCAGTCTATGCCTATTGTAGGCCTTTCATCATTTATGTTCAAATGAAAATGCCTATTTTGGAGTTGTATTATTTCAGCTGTTCTGTGTTTCGATTCATAACGTTTTGCCTAATAAGGAGCTTTCTCTATTGAGGTGAAACGTTATGACATATTATGCAATAAAGTCAAATTGTTTATTATTGTTTATTTAAGCCTCAGAAAAAATGGCGGAAAGGCCCAGCAGGCCCCGCTTCCCAACCCGCTATTTTATAATAGTGGGTTGGGAAGCGGACCTGGGTGTCATTTTCTTCCATTTACAAATGGCAGTTTGAGTAGCGGGTGCAGTTAAAGCAATATGCGGATTTGGGTGAGAAAAAACCCTTAACTGCGCATCACTACTACACACACCATCAGTGGTGAATCAATCAATCTAAATATCCCTACATGTAATCAGTGCGCTAGATATGATAAACTATTTAATCCCAGAGGGGAAACTCAGGGCACAGGAAAGTGAGATCAAACAGAGAACAATTGGGGGAAAACTATAACTATAAACTATAATAAAATTTGCATAGAATAAATACATTTAAAAACTTAAAATGTTTAAGTGGGCATCCACTCAACCAACTATTATTTCAGTGAAACACCTAATAACCACATATCTTCGATCACTGTCTCTACAGAGATTGGTAAAGACTAGTCCCAGACTAGTCTTTACCAATAGTCTACTATTTTCTATATATTTTCTGTAATTTGGTTGTTTTCAATTGTTATCTCTTTTTGTTATTACACCACTATCCTGTACTTTCTACTGTTGCACCTGAATTTCCCATCAGGGATTAATAAAGTATTATCTTATCTTATTTTAAGAATAAGTTCCCATTCAAAATGCCAGATCGTACTCACACTTTAGACAAGGCATCCATTCCTTTAAACACATCCTTGGGCAGAGTCTCCAGGTTGTTGTAGGCCAAACTCCTAAAACACACATATCATCCCACGTCTTAATGAAAATAATAGTTGAGAATATATATATAGTTTTATATTATAATATAAAACGTTGCACACCAGCGGCCTCTCGTGGCCAGAGTTGGCATTGTCCGCAGGCCAGGTTATAGTGGGAATTGTTTTGTAGCTGATAAAACACAAAATAAAATCGGTTTCCTTTACTTCATATTATTTTTGAAGTCACGTCCTCTCTTGTATTTTCCATTGGTCGGCACAGAGCAAAAGGAATTGTAGAACACGATGCCCTGCGTCAGTGATGGATAGATTTTGTTCTATAGACATTTTGTAACTTGCATACATTTGCACAAAAGCAAAGAATGCACAGTGAAAAGTAAAAAAGTAGAACTTTAAACAAAGATGGCAAGAAGACTGAAGGAAGATACTAAGAAAGACCGAGAATGGATAGCTCTTTTTCAATGGAGAGACAAAGATACGGGTTCAAACCAAGTTCAGAGGAAGAGAAGTTCACACTAATCTTCATGAAACAGAGTGTTGGATATTTTCTTTGTGATGTCTACTGTGAAATGTATATCCTATCCATCCTATCCTATCCAAGTCCATATGGGCATACCCATCAACCTTATAGGCCTACATTTCATTATGTATTAGTGTTGTATTTCTCAGAAGTATTTTCTATGGCAACATTCCCATGTTTGATCTTAGATGAATTTGGGGAAATGTAGCTCATCAATTCAACAAGGGTTAGGGGTTATCTGTTGTGCATCACAAGACCAGGGTGTCTCAGAGGCCGCATCCAGCCAAACACCGGACAAGGTCATGACCTTTTGAAATGGATTGGACTGACAGGGACTCATTTGGACACGATCCAGCAAACACTGGCGTCACGGTAACCCTGGAGTTCTGAATTATTCATCTGGGAGTCGGTGCTGAGGAGATAGAGCGAGGGAAGAGACAGAGAGATACAGAGACACAGACAGAGATAGAGAGAAAGATATGCAGGAGGGCTCACAGAAGAACGCTGGATCCCATAAAAAAACTTTTACCATTTCGCCCACTAAACGACAAGCCATCCATTTTATTCTAGAAGGCTGGAGCCTGGCCCAGGGAGAGACTGAGACAGGGAGAGGGAGTGAGACAGAGCAAGGAGAGGGAGAGAAAGAGAGATAGAGAGACAGAGAGAAAGAGAGCGAAAAAGAGAGAGACAGAGAGAGAGGGAGAGAGATTCAGACGGAAAGGGAGTGGACAGGAGGGACACACAGAAGGACTTTGATGAGATTTGATTTAAAAAAAAAGGTAGCCCTCTAAACGACCTCCTGCTAGCCATCTTGTTTTTTATCTTCTTGGAGCTGGGCCCAGGTCTGGGGGACATGAGGCAGGGTGGGGCACCCCTGGTGACATTAGGGGACATTACCCTACAGGAAGTACAGGGTCTTACTAGTGTTGGGGCAGAGGGCTGGGAGGTTTGGAGGTGTGGGGGAAGAGTGATATGATAATGTGGGGAGGACTCCAGACAGACAGGACACGTCCAAATGTATCTAATCTATTCTCATCCAATACCAATGCGTGACGAAAGATGTAATGTTACTGAAGTGTCCTCTGCTCAGGGGAGGGGGGGAAGCTATTAATAAATGCGCATGGAATTTTCTTTTCATATTAAAATGTTGATCCTCTTCACTCACTGTTAAACCTTGAATGAAGATGAGATGCAGTCCTGAAATACATCATTTAACAGTCTGTAAAACGCGGGCCCTTTTGTGCTGGATCAAAGTTTTTTTTTTAAATGCACTAAATTAAGTATGTAGATAAATAATATCAATGGTATGTCCAATATCTAATATGTGAGTTGGAATATGTTGTGTTTATTTTGGCAAACTGTCGTGCAACACAAGGCAGTCAAACTACATTTCAAACGACACAAATGCTATAGGTGCTTGAGAGAGGAGTTTACGGTCAGAGTTTAAGGTTACAGCCGTGTTATCAAATATAGTCATAACCTTTGGGTCAGCCACCTTCTCAACTGACTGCAGTGTTTACAGGTACTGGCTTACCCAGTGGATAGTTGCCGTAGGTCTGCAAACCACAAGGAACATCTGATATACGTAACCAAAACTGGAAAAAGTTATAAAAACATGGATCTAAAAATCAATATTATGAATGTATACTATCTTGTGTATGTAGTAATTGTTCCTTTTTTTTTATAATTCTAATGTTTTAACATATATATTCTATATTAAGTTCTGATTTATTATTTTCTATTATTAATGTTGTTTGTTTGTTGTTGTTTTTCAAATGGCACAGACATAATATCTTCCAGTCGAGGCAGTCTGCAGACAGTACGAATGGAGCCTGGCCCACAGAGTAATAAAATATAGAGGGAGCCAAAGACGTCACCCTGGCTGCCGAGGCACGGAGAGCCTTCTGAAGCCAAGGGGACGTGTGTTATGCGCGCGCACACACACACACACACACACACACACACACACACACACACACACACACACACACACACGCACACACACAC